>VXAU01004335.1:12316-30795 GCA_013399695.1 Formicarius rufipectus | reverse complement strand
AAAAAAAAAAAAAAAGGTAAGTAAATGAGTAATGTTTTTCTTACAAATTAAGATAAATAAAGAGATTTACATGAGTAAATGCACCCAGCATTAAGTATTTACTCAGAGGTTAGCATCAGGTTTGGAAGGAAATAATTAAAACATACCTGCAGATTTCCTCAGAGCAGTGAATCCAGTCAGAACTGAGACAAATATCTTATAAACAAAGAAAAGATTCTTCATAGTAAAATCATCTGATTAATCAATAATTGTGTAATTTCTTAGTTACATAAGGCAATATACCTTCAATTTTCTTGTCATGGATCACTATAAATTATTTGTAATAGCTGTGAAAGCAGTATAAAGAACTCATAAAAAGGAGATAGGCTTGAAGGTTTATGAGACAATAAAGTTTAAGTGGCAGTATTCCATTAAGAAATACCCATTTAGAAGCACAAAACAGTAAGCTTTTGAGATCTTCTTAGCTATAAATCCATTTAACTTGTAGTCTACCTCTGTAGGCAGGTTCTAGGCTGGCTGTCAGAGGAATACCATCTTGCAGAAGCATAGCTGTGTCTCAGAACACAGAGAGTTGTCAGGTTTTTGTGCCCAAGTTCTCTTTCTTTCAGTTCACTACACTGTTATTGTTCTGCTCTCCTGCTAACTCTTATCACAGTATTCACTTTAATTCAGATGTCTGATGCATTCCAATTCTGGTATTCTTTTGTATGTCTAGATGTGATTTGACTTGCAGTGACATTGGCAGGGTTATAGCTTAGAGGAAAGTCAGATTGGTTCTGTAACATTTACATTTCAGTTTTATTTAAACCTTAAATTAGAGGGAATAAATTCATTCAGTCGAGAATAGTACAATGATTACCTTAATTTTAAAATGCATTTGATTTTACTAATAAAGCTAAGAAACTCTTTTACAATGGGGAGAGAGAACTGCAGAACTTGAGCAAACTGATGTACACCATATTGCAGTAGCAGTTTGCTTAACTAAATCACTGTTTTGTTGAAATTTCACTGAACTGTTTCCTGAAGAATACATGAACAGTGGGGTTCAATAATTTCTCAGAGATGCCTTTGACATCTAAAGGTAACACCTCTACTGTGCTATTGTCTAGCAGAACAGCTACCATGGTTAGTAGAAAAGAGTAGGAATGGAGAGGAGAAAGACATAAGTTATACAAATTTGTTCTGTGGGTTTGTTCTGCACGTGCCCATGCAGCTAATATTTGAACTCCTGAAGGTCATATTGACCAAAATTATGCTTTAAATGTTGTTTAATTTTTTATTTTTTTTTTAATGAGACATCTTAAAGTAATATTGGAGTAGAGTTTGGTACACTTTTGTAGTAACAGTCCTTAGCAATCATGCCAAGGACTGTCACTTCTTTTGTTTGCTTAGGCAAATAAATTGAGCATTGTATAGGTGAACTTAAACACTTAAAAATTAAATCCAATGGCTCCTTCAATTTCTGCTTGGGTGAATAAGTGTAGCCATCAGCTACTGTATTATTACTGCCCTCTTTCCCTTGCAAGCAGATCAGACAATAAATTTAATTATTTTAACAAACATGAGGCTTCCCACTCAGAAAGCATAAAGTTATTCCCATTTTGGTGTCTTATCATGACTGCAAAAGCTAGACATTCTTAAATACAATACTGACATCTTGTACAGGTGAGTGCTCAAAACTGTATGGAGATAAGCTGTTCCATATCCTACGAAAGTGTGAAAGAACAATTTTTCATAGCTATTTGGACTAGTTTTCATGGGTAAATTTCAATAAGCATATACATTATACATGTTAGCATGCGTATGGGAAATTTTTTATCTCCTTGGTAGCCATTTTCATCATGTACAAATTCTTTCTGCTTTTGACTGTGGACAGCAGGTGATGATCACTTGACCACTGCTGGAAGCTTTTGATTCCCCCCCGACCCCCAGACTTTACAAATTCCACTGCAGAAGCTCAAATGCAGTGACAGCAGATACTATATGTGCTATGGACAAATATTAGGCAGTGTTAATTTATTACATATTAAGTTATTAGGTAGTGATGAACAGAAGGATAAGAGACTAATTTGATGGTGTTCTTCTTTGGATAGTGACAAAACATCCCTGGTTGTTTTCTGCTACAAAGAAGACATCTACACATTTGTCTACTTCAACATAACTTAACACTAGAGAGCTGAGTCCAAAAACCTCTATGGGAAGAATTACTAAACTTTTATAGAAACATGGGTTTGTGTGTGTTTCTATTCAGACAAAAGAAAAAATAATTCATTGATGTCAATTGTTAGAAAGAGTGCAGGAATGAGTTTCTGAAGTGTTGTTAAGTCTGGAATCAATTGCTCTGTATACAAAAGGAGTGCAGAATAAAGAAAGAGAAATCCCTTAAGTATGGTCTTGAATGTCTTCTTGGACTAAGAAACAATACAAAATAAATAAATAAGTATAGAAACTGCTTTCTGCCAGGAATCCAAATTCAGATATGAGTTAAAAAAAAGCAGAAGTTGAGCATGATCTTTATTAATGCTAACTCTAAGCATCTACCAGTCCTATTACTCCTAAATGAACCTCACAACATTGAAGGAATTGAAATAAATAGATAGTTTAATTTCCTTAGCAGTCATTCCACATTTCTATGGGTAAGCCTCTCAGTTTTTTAAACACCTAACAAAGTCAGTTTATTTCACCTGAGATCTCTATTACTGACAAGAAAATAATATCTAGTGTCTCTCACTGCATTATTTTTTTATTATTCAAACCTCTATTAAGCTTCCTGATACTGGGGGGGGAAATCTGTGTAGGAATGGTAATTGTATCTTGTTTGTGTTGATTTATTTTATCATGCTCTAATTTTCATTTAAGCAATTAAGGAACAAAGTAAAATATCAATAAATACCATTCCATAGCCAGAATTACTAAAAAACATATTTTATTATGATTTTATTTAGGTGTCAATAAAGTCTCATTTGAAATACATGTTTTTAAAAATTAACGGTTTTTGTCCATGCAAAAGTAAAGTAATTATATTATATTAGGTACTACTTGATGTTGAGAAGGCTGTTAGACTACTAAAAACATCTGGCACTTTCACTGGAATGTTATTTAAATGAGGACAGCAAAATCCTCCACATATTCCCATTCCCTCCACCCCAGACATTGATACTCTAAGTAAAATTTCAAGCAGAAAATTGTAAGGCATTGAAATCACATGAAATTTTCTCTGTTTTTCCATGAATCTACCGTGTAGTATAGTTGCATAGCATTATTCTTATGAATACAATTGCTTATTTTCATCTGCAATGAGATCTTTTGTTTGCAATCTGTCACTGATTTTTTTCTCTTCATAAGTCTTCATTCCTTAGTGTTCAATACTTGCTGCAGAAGTAGCTGAATTTATATGCTGACGTATGATAAAAAGCACTCTGTTTTAGGTGGTGTTCTCCAATAAAGTTATGAACCAAAAAGGAGAGGTTTTATCCCAGAGGATAAAAATAATTTTCAGAACTACAGTAAATATGACCTAGAAGGAAAAACTGAACATTTTGCTTTGCATCTGAAGAATAGTGGAAACATAGATTTTTGTTTGAGTAACAGAAGAATTATCTCAAACTGAAAAGAAATTGTCTGTCTCTTATTCATGTGAGGAGTAAGGTAAAGTTTATTAGTTATAGAAAAAAGAGACAGATTTAAATTGTGCATTAGAACAGCTTTCCTATTGGCAGATCAAAAAATACTCACATATATGGTCTGAGGATGACATGAAGTTTCTTGAAGTGAACTTGCACAAACATCGGTAAGGAATTAAATCAATATTGCTGAATGTTCTTTAAGCAAAGAGATAAGCTAGATGATCTTTAAATTCTCCCATCAATCCTATCATTATGTGGCAGTAAATATCATCGGGGGAATTATGCTTTTAATAAGGAAAAGTGTATTCCCTGTCACTGTCAGTCTATATGAGTATGGAACAAATGTGTTTTCCCAATAAAATTAGTTTCTGGAAAGAGTGCCCTAGGGTGGACAACTGTAATTTAGAAAGACAGAGGCATTTGATTTGAGATTAAAATTTAAGGCTGTCTTTTTACATCTATAAGGTGCTAATTTATTATCATAAACCAGGAAATTATAAAACCACCTGGAATATGTTATTCTTCCAAATTATATAAACAATCTTAGAAGATTTCCTGGGACTCTTTTTACGACTTTTGTCATGAAAGAAGAAAATTCATAAGGAACTAGCCAATAATGGTTTGGTTCACTTGGTTAGAGAATGCTGCTAATAATGCCAAGGTCATGGGTTCAACCCTCATGTGAGTCACTCACTGAAGAGTTAGATGTACTAATCTTTGTGAGTCCCTTCCAACTCAGAATACCCTGTGACTGTCTTTGAATAACAGTCTGCATTTCAAAAGTAAAGTACTGAAGAGAACACTGCTTATCATCAATCTGACTTGTAGACTTCTTTTAATTTCTTACACTTTAGGTTTAAAAAAAAATAAACTAGAATGTCTCCACATCACTTAAAATATGATTAATTTATAATTTGTGCTAGATTATACTAATCTGGATTATATTAGACTGGTTTGCTCTGATACCAACTTCAGGACAAATAGCTAGTCTCACTAAATTCTCTTTCGTTCAATGAAACTTTAATTTTATATTTAGACATAGCACTTAACAAGAATGCTTCCACAGAACATGGCTATAAACACTGCTTCATTAGCAAGAAGTGGTGAATGTATGGTGCCATCAGAATATGCTGCCAAGTAACAATGGTCATTAGCATTGTACTAGAAACCACATTTGTTTTGATATAATTGAATTCTCTTGTCCTGCACTTCAGTTTCACTGTGGATGATTAGACAAAGAACTACAATTTAAATAACTCTTAATTTATGTGTTGTGCTTGCTTTTCATTTGCTAGGTGATGTTACAATTAGAACTTTAACTTTCTGCAGCTGTTTGATTTTTTTAGACTTGAGATGCTAGATTGCTATAATTAATGTCCAATTATATAAGTAGCAAAATTGTCAAAAAAGATGGAATTGAATCATGAGTCACGTTATGCAATAAGGTTAATGGTTCAGAAGTGCAAAGCAAGATCTGTGGTTTACTTTTACTAGAGCAGTAAGAATGTGCTAGACTGAATTCCTTTTATCACTCAAAGGCTGAAGATGCTCTGAGACATTTACTTACAAATGGGGTAAAGCTGTGGCTGCTCAGGGAATTAGGGACCTCGAGTACATGCTCAATGCCTTGAACAAACATTCTGCTTGGTACACTGACTGCACCTTGACATCCAAAGCAAAAGAGTTATACCAAAATGTCTCATTGGAATGTATAAAAGTTTTTGCTATCACAAAGCACTTGCTGGACAGTCTTAAACAACAAAGGCTGTTGCAATCTGTTCTGACTTTGCCAGTCTTACTTCTCTCTTCCAGAAGGAATCAGAGCCATGCTCATTGTGTAAGGTGGCCTGTTATTCTTTGAAACTAAGCATTTACTGCTTTCAATAGTGAGACTTTTCTTTAAAATTTTTGATCAAGCTTTCTGTATCCAACTTTTTGCACTGCACTTCTATTTAATATTGGAGAACAAATAGCCATAGTAACTTCCCTATAGGATTTCTGATAATTTCTTCTGCAGTTCTGTTGATAGCAAAAATGTGAACAAACTTAGGAGAAAGAAATAAAACAAACTACCACAAGATGTTTTTCTATACACTCATTTTCATTTCCAGTATTTCTATATGATCTAAGCAGTTTTCTTCTACAATGTCAAATAGAATAATCATAATTTAAATCTGCTAGGTTAAATATAGTACACTAAAAATTAAGTATTCTCTGTTTAATGTCCAAGAATATTTGTATTCCCTACATTTTTAAGAAAGAACTTTATTTTTTCCTAATACAATTTCTATTGTTTAATTTTCATATTTTCTGGCCTGTGGGCATTTTTAAAAAAAATGTAATGACTTCATACTGTTGTTGTTGTTGTTGGCTGGACTTCGCAAACGAAGATCTTGGGATAAGCATGCGCAATGGATTTTTTAGGTGAGGCACAGTGTGTGTGGAACTGGTCCCACTCCCTTTACTCCTGAGGCTCATTTTGCCACGGCCGAGCACGCTCGGACAGTGACAGAGAGTTCCTCCAGGATTCAAACTGGCGTCCTCAGAGGAGGAACAGGCTCCACAGGCAGAACCCTATGCCACTCGGCCAACGCCTGCTGCCTCTCAAGTGTAACATCTCAGATTAACACTTCATACTGCATAAGCAAGTAAAAAGGATGTATTTGTTAAGACTAGTGTAGATCAGATGAGACTAGACACTGCTGAGAGAACACAAAGTTATTGTGAGCCTTTGAAATTCTCATTGACTGGATTTGGAAAAAAACAGCATTTGGTTTTACAACAGGAACAGCTGGATGCTTGAAAATCTGGTCTTTCATATGTAGGCTTTAGGCCTTTTTCTAAACAGAGAATTTACTCTGCCTTTGTTAAAGTAACCTCAGGGCTTATCTACACGGGTTCGCTTCTGAGGCATGAGCTAGGATATAAATTTTTAAGTGACACAGCTGGTTACCATACAAGGAATACTTTGTGATGTGGGTGCCTTGATGCGGTCAAGGTTCATCTACCAGCAGAAGAACTGGTTCTTTCTGCATTATGCAGCTGTGTAGTCCATTCCTCCTCAAAAGTTTCCTGTTCTTAGAGGTTATTGTTGGGCTTTTTTTAATTTTCTTTTTTAATTTATTTCTCAGCTGTTAAAATTGGTTTGTTATCTCTCCCTACTAACTTTTTTTTATTATTATCTAGAGTATTTCAGGTGCAACTACAATACTATGACAAGATTATATTGAGCTAAGTTTGACTTGAGACAGCTTGTGTGCTTCTACTTTTACATATTATATTAAAAATTGAGAATTGAAAATTTATTTCTGCCTGATGTGATTTTAAAAAAAAGTACCTTGAATCTGAAGTTCTTTTAAATTCAATTCCTTGATTATATCTATCTGCTTCATATTAACCATTGAAGTAAAAAAAGTGTCACAGAGCACACTGATTTTATGTAAAAATGTAATGTAGAAATAAGTAACCTCCCATAATATTTCTCCCTTCCTCTTCAGTGGGTAAGCTTGCAAGATATACAAAATACTGAACTTGTTATGGAATAAAAAGATTAACTTTGTGTGACAGGGAGCAGATTTATTTTTATTATTTTTTTCTACTTCGTAAGATATTTCAACTCCATGTGCAGATAAACATTTATACATAGTTATGCAGACGCACAGTTTTCAGGTGATGTAGCAAGACAAGATAGAATTCTTCTGCCCAGTGCAGGATCACTGGGAATGGGAGAAAGCTAAGCTTGTGTGGCAGCATAATGGTGAATCCAGTTACAAAAAGCAGTCTTGTTCGATGTAGAGCTTGTCCTTTTTCTTTATTGGATTGATCTTATTTGCCATCATACCTTCAAACAATAGAAACAAACCAAAGCATACTCTGCTAACAAGGAGGAAACCAGAAAGAAAGAACATACACTTGCTTGGGTAAAACGAAAAGTAGTTAAAACCAAATATCTATCTGAACTCACAATCTGCAAAGTGGTCATTTATACCATTGCAATAACCGTATTTGAACACTGTCTTGTCCATCCATTATCCCCAGTTTCCAAATAAAAGGTCAGCTTTTTGTGCCTATTCTGCATTCACATTGTAGGCAGTAATAACTGATGATTTTCGTAGTTATTTACCTTAACAGAAGTTCTATCATGCAGGTATTTTGATAGGTAAAGGCGAGATCTGACAGAGCAATGGACAATTATCACTGCTGAGGGTATGCTTTGGAACTGCAGAGGGAAAATAAATTAATTTTTTCACATAATGACTGAAATTCTTTAAAGATCAAAGTATATCAGCACGTTCCTCCATTCAAGGAGGAACCTGCAAGTGTATATGGGAGGAGAGGGCCAGCTCCTTTAAGGATATATAGACAAAACAAATGCAACGAAGTATAATAAGGAGGAAGACAGCGAAAAAATAGAGAGACAGACTTGGTAAAATAAATATGGAGAAAATCACAACAAACAAACCTTGCCACTCACAAGAAACTATCAAGAAACTATCAAGAAACTACAGGCGCCACTTCCAGGAAGATCATTCTGGATATTGCAATGGAAATAGCTGTAGTCCAGGACTGGGAGGGGGAGGGAATTGGCAGAGCTGTATAAACGCAGGGAGGACATGCCAGGGAAGGGAAACAAGGAGAAAAAAAGCAGAGATAGGCAGCAAAGCTAAAAAAGGGGCTGGTTGTTTTAAAATGGGTGTGATCAGAACTGGTGAGATTCTTGTGCGTGAAGGGATACGGTGCCAGCTCCCAGGGTCAGTCTGAATGTGTCCCAGCCCATGGTGTCAGTTATGGGGTCTCTGTGTCAGTTACTGGACTGACTGAGGGTCTTTAACCTCTGGTCATGGGGTGGGAAAAGTGTATGTCCTGATAACTGCACAAAGAAGGTGACCAAGAAACAGTGCTGGTGACTGCAGCAGGATCATGTGACCCTCTGGTGGGTGGGGAACCATCTGTGTCTTTTTCAGTCCTAGTGTGCATGTAAGAGGCATGTATACTTGCTAGTAAAGCTGGACAGGCTGCCAAGTTCCTAAGCAGTTTTGCTACCATTTGAGCCTGCAGCCATTTCCTCAGCTCAGGCAGAGGCCCCAGGTCTCTAGGGCACTGGGCTGGGCTCCAGTGGCTGGTCCAATATCTGAACCTCCAGGCTAAAGCAGGTAACTTAACATGCTAAAACAGCATCTCGGTAATTTCTCCCTTTTTTGAAATGGCAAAACTCCATAGAAACTCATGTGAACTCCTTCCTTCTATGCTGTTCTCTTGTTTATTTGGGACAAAATATTTCAACAATGTGACCTTAGTTGCACAAGACGGTGTGGTAAGAACTTCAAAACTGCTGTTATCTATGATTGTCATGGTTTAACTACAGTTGATAACTGGGAATCACACCGCCACTTGATCATGCCTCCACCAGCAGGGTTGGAGAAGAGTAAACTTGGAAGTAAGTTACTTTCTTGGGGAGAAACTTGGAAGAGTAAAAATGAAAAAACTCGTGGACTGAGATAAAGACAGTTTAATAGGTAAAGCAAACATTACACACAAGCAAAGCAAAACAAAAATTCAGTCACTGCTGTTCTTGGGCAGGCAGGTGTTCAACCATCCCCAGGAAAGCTGAGCTTCATCATTTCTAACAGTGACTTGTACAGAAAAAAAAAACATGACTCTGAACATCCAGCCCTCCTTCTTGTCTCACCAGATTTATGTGCTCAGCATGATGCCGTATGGTGTGGGATGTCCCTTGAGTCAGCTCAGGTCAGCTGTTCCAGCTGTGTCCCATCCCAACTCCTTGTGCATCTCAGCGCCACTCACTAGCAGGGTAGCATGACAAGCAGCAAAGGCTTTGATGTTGTATGCACACTGCTCATCAGTAATGTAAATATCTCTATATTATCAACACCATTCTCAGCACAAATCCAAACACAGCTCTATACTAGTAACTATGGAGAAAATTAACTACACCCCAGCCCAAACCAGAAAAATAATAATAAAAATATGCTTTTGAAAACCTGCCTGAACAAGTGGCTGATAAGGGAAGTTCCAATTTATATTCCTTGTTGTTGAATCCATTGTAATAACTAATTCACCCTGGTAGCTACCAGTTATTTGTATTAGTTACTGCTAAATGACATCTGTTTTACAGTTACTCTAAAATAAGACAAACTGAAAAGATATGCCCAAAGGATCTTCCATGCAATTATACACAGAGCAGTTTTCCTCAGCTGTTTTAGTAAATGACTGAAATTGAGGAACTATTGGTTAAGACACACATGTCAAAGTATAAGAGTTTATGACTACCACACTTACTGTGTTCAGTTAGTAAGAGGTCAGAGAAGATCAGCTAGAAGAAGCATGAAAAAAACCCCTAAGCACATTGTGCCATAATGAAAGGTGACTTTTGTGGTCTAATCTTAAGATACATGAAATAATTTCTAGCAATTGTTCATTCAAATATTAGAGAAATCAAAGAATTAATTATTTCTATTATTTCCTCCCTTCATGCAGTGACATTTCTTCTCATTCCCAAAACATTTTCTGAGCATTTCATCCTTGTTCTTTTCCACAAGAACAGAAACAGTCATCTCTCTTTGATGTTTCATCTACAAAACTGTAAGTATGCTTTCAGATCTTAGCAAACAGTACACTTGTGTTCCTGCTTTTACCCTGCTGCATTTTGAGCTTTTACAACTGTGAATGTACTGGGCACAGTAATGACAGTCTGGAGAGCTCCAGTCATTTATTGCAAGGCTGCTTCTTTTCAAGGGTTATGTACACCTACAGAGATTCCTCTGTCTGCAGAAATAAGAGGCTGATCACATGCCTGTGAATCACATAGGTGTCAGCAAGGTCTGACAGTGCTGGGCAACTACTGAAGCAAATTTCTGCCTAGAAACAGAATACAACTTCCAATTTTTATCACAGAAAGCTTAAACTGACTTGCTATCAGGAGTTATCATTTTGGCCTAGCTTTGGAGCAGCGCCCAATGCACAAAAGTTTATAATAACTTTCTGGACAGCTAATCTTTTGCAATCCATCCCACATTATTCACTTTAAAAGCCCATTCCAAATCACTTGAGAACACATGGCTAAGTGTGCAAGCAAACCCAAAACTTTAATCAAAACTGAGCAATTCAGCAGCAACAGAAAATAAATTTTGCAGAGTTTCTGCTGCTTCAGTCTGAAAGTGTGTCTTCAGCTTGTGCTTTTTGTTGGGAAAAAATCCAAAATAAACCAAACCAAAATGAAACTCAAACCTATCTTATTTTAGATTTGAATGCTGTGTCTTTTTGAATGTGGCATAACCTGTGAGGTTGTGGGATAAAACCACTTTGCACACTTAGAGAGAATCTTAACAGCTACCAATAATCCAAATTATGACTCAGAGGAAAGAGTAACCTGTCTGGGCCTCAACTAACCTCATCCTTGTGATTCACAAATCAAGTTTATCAAGACAGATCAAAGTGTAGATACAGAGTAAACAGAGTATCTGAGACCAGCTGCTGGGCGGATCCACCTAATGTATGTGTATACACATACATGTTCCCCATTAGTAGTCATGCATCCTCTTCAGCCAAAGAGGACCAGGATGAGGCCAGTGGAGCCATCTAAGGTTTGTATGACTGCTCTGTGTGTTTGCTTCTGCTGATTCTGCTGTGACTGTCTGAGTATATTTGTGCTGTATATGTGTGCTTGTGTGCATGTGCCCATTGCTAATGCATGGTAAGTCTTGTTGCTGGTGAGACTTGAAGCTGTGGAGCTGTAGCAGCCTTGCCTCTATCAGGCTGCTGAATCTGTCCCTGTCTCCCCCAACACTATGCAGAGACCCTTCAACTTAAAAAAGAAAAAAAAATTAAAAAATAATTGTGATATTCTCCTCTTCTCTACTCTCCTTTCCTCCCAGATTTGCCCTACGTTTACAGTTTTTGGGCTTGATATGATCAAAATGCACACAGCGGTTAAATCAGTGACAAGTGTCTCTCAAGGGTCTGTATTGGGGCTGGTGCTATTTAATAGCTTCATTAATTACACCAACAAAAGGATTGAATGTACCCTCAGTAAATTGGTGCATGACATCATGAGTGGTGCGGTTGATATATGTGAAGGTTGAGATGCTATCCAGAGGGACCTAGACAAGCTTGTGAAGTGAGCCCATGGGAATCTTGTATCAATGCAGACAGCAAATGAACAGATTGAGAGCTGCCCTGCCAAGAACTTGGTAGAGCTGGTGGAAGAGAAGCTGGACATGACCTGGAAAGGTGCACAAGCAGCCCAGAAAGCTAATTGTATCCTAGACTGCATCAACGTGGGCAGCAAGGCAAGGCAGAGGATTCTCCTCCTCTACTCTGCTCTTGTGAGAGCCCACTTGGAGCACTGCATCCCACTCTCTAGTCCAGATATGGACCACCTGGACTGAGTCCAGAGAACCACCAAGATGATTAGAGGACTGTAGCTTCTCTCCAATAAGGAAAAGCTGAGAGAATTGGGATTGTTCAGTTTGGAAAAGAGAAGACTTAGGTGTGACCTGATGGTGGCCTTTCAGTACCTGAATGGAACTTACAGGAAAGGTGGAGCAAAACTCTTTACAGGAGCATATTGTGGCAGGACAAGGGGGAATGGGTTCAAATGGAAAGAGAGTAGGTTTAGATTAGGTATTAGGAAAAAATTCTTTACTATGATGGTAGTGAAGCACTAGCACAGGTTGCCTGGAGAGGCTGTGGGTGTCCCATCCCTGGAAGTATTCAAGGCCAGGCTGGATGGGGCTCTGAACAGCCTGGTCTAGTGGAAGGTGTCCCTGCCCATCACAATGGGGTTGGAGTTGGATAATCCTTAAAGTCTCTTCCAACTCTTAGTACTCTATGATTTTACAATTCTATTCTAAGGTCCTTTCCAACACAAACCATTCTATGATTCTATGAACTCCCTTATGATACTTCCATTGCCATTTCCAAATTAAATTTCCTGATATTTTAAAGAAGGCTCAGATGGAATATAGTTCCTGAAACAATTTTTACCTTTTTTTTTCACTTGTTGAAAACTAACTTTTCTAAGGACAGTTGATGAGGAAGACTTGGCTTTATTCACTGAAGTCTGACCCAAACTCTACATTGACCTGCTGAGAGTAAAAGATATTGGTGTGCTGGTGGGACAGTGAGGTGGAGAACACATAAAACACTTTGAGGTTACACCTTGACTGCCTTTTGCTTTCTGAGATTCTAACCTTTTCTCCTCAGGTCCCGAAGGGCATCCTTTATCTTGGACTCGTGCAATCTCTTACCTCAAGCATATTTAAAACCGAGTGAAATGGCCTAGACATGCATTATTATAGTTTAAAACTTCCACTCCATGATGTAGAAGTCTTTCTCACAGAAAAGCTTTTCAGACACAATTCATGCTAAATGGTGCTTCAGTCATGCCCATAGAGTTTTTCCAATTTTTTCCCTTTGTTTCTTCCACTGCACCACAGCAGTCTCCACCCAAGTCTGCTCTCTCACTTCTTGACCTCTGGGATTTCTTGGGGACTGTGTCACGTGGGGCATATGCTTTTCTTTATGCATTTATCACTAAGTTGCACTAATTTAACTTACTATTTTTAGTTGAATGATTCTATTCTAGGAACGTTATGAAGGCATTTCTCATACTTTTTTGCTCTTCTATTGTGAAGACTCAAAGTCTTACTAGAGGAAGTCTTCAGTGATACAGAGTAAAATCATACAACAGCATGCTGATGTGTACCAACACATATGAAAAAACCAAACTGTTTTCAAACATATGGATGTACTGTTCAATCAGTGAACATATTTCAAGCATTTATTATTGTCCTGAGCTCCTCCGCCACTCCTTGTTTAGTTTTGATAGATCATCTGTTACATTAAGAAGGGTAATAATTTCTTTAAATCCAGATTCATTTTGCTTCTGTACTCAAATGATATAGCATAATATAAACCTCAGTTGTTGCAATTATTGTCATTCAAATAATATTGGCAGGATAAAAACATCTGAATCCAGGCAGAAAATATATTTTACAGTTCATCATAAGGAAGCTAGATTTCGTATTCTCACATAAAGAGTTTTTGCCATTTCAGTAAGTTAGTTTTAACTCCTTAGCTGTCTAGTCCAAGAATGAGTGTAAATACGTGTTTATAAAATGCTGTTTCTAATTAGTTTGAGTCGTTTTAAAATCTGGAGAAAATGTTGGAATATGTAAGCTTTTATTTTTATATAATATTGAAAGATTATTTCATCTAATACACTATAAAATAATGAAAAATAATATAACATTTAAAATATTATTTTTTATTTCAGTTTGGCTCATGTTTTGTCCTTTTTGTGTTATTACTTAGTCTAACTGTAGATGTTACCATTATTTCTCGTAAAAGAAAACTTGTACCAGAAGCTGTGGGCAAATTTGGAGGTCCCCATGACTTAGTAATGATGTTCAGTCATTCTTTCTTTAGTTATGGTCTACAGAATAAGATATACATACTTATTTCTGCATTATTCCTTTTGTAGAGAGAATTAATGCAGGAAAATTCCTCTTTATGATATTTGAATGTAACTATACCAATGTATAACTTGGGAGAGGGACAGGATGGGACCCCCTGAGCATAATTTATTTATAAGAAAACTATACTAGGAAAAATATTCACTGTGCACTCCCATAACTGCCATTCATTTAAGAGCTAGGAGAAATATCCTGCAACTAATATTTTCATAATCTACTTTGTAATCTGTGTCTTCTAATTCTAGAAAAGTTATTTATTGGTAGCTTGCCATTCAGGGATTGCTGAGTAGAATAAAAGAGTTCAATTTAGGTTATGTACAGAAGAAGGAAAGGTAACAAATATCAATAACAAATATAAACCTTGTAATTCTCCTCTATAGCTTAAAATTGAACAGTGATCTGGACAGACCGTTTCAGAGAAACAGGTTTGGAAATCCAGATTTCTCATCCAAGTGCTACAGGAACACTGCAGTGAAATTTGGTCATAAGGGTAATTGATATTTACAGCACAGTGGAAAATGTGAGGGGGTTTAGATATGTAATTATTCCTTGCTGCTATTGTATCCTCAAAATTTTGACAGAGAAATAAAGAGCAAAAACATGTAAATTAAATAGAATGATGCACTTAAAACCTATAGGATGAAATAAGAAAGATGTGAAAGAAGTTAAAAAAAGACTTTTATTGGTAAGATCTCTCTGAATTAAGGTCTTTTTTCCTCAGCTGTCTGTACTGTAAAATACCATGATCTGTGAAAGAAGCTTAAAAAGTGTACCTCTTTTTGTAAAGAACACTGGTTAAGCTGGAGGCTTACCTGGAACCTAATATTCAAATCCTTTCCTCACACTGATTTTACCCTGTCCATTCAAGATACTAATTCTTCACATCAATGCACCTGTGAAATAATTATGTTAAATGTCATAAAGTGCTGGGGTGCTTTGGATACTGGGATGCATGCTAAATCTGAGCCATAAGGACAGATCGTACTCTGTACTCAGTAGGTGGACAGGCTTTGACCAAAATATTGTGACTATGACACTCTATGGAAATACATTAATCATACACAGGTACTGATGTTATTTTCCCCTACAGTCTGTGGTCTAGCAGATGATCAATGCTCTTCTCCCTCCATCATGTTTGGCTTGCTGGCCCCAAAAATCCCTCAGAAACATACTTAGATCAAGGCAGAGGTCTCTAGGACTCAAATAATGTAGTTGGTTTTGTGTGTAATCTGTGTGTCAGAAGGAGACCTAGTCAGTAGGGCAGAAAAAAATGTGTTACAGAGAAAAAAAAAAAAACACAAACATATTTTGTCATTTTTACTTCATAGTAAAGCCTGAGCATGCCTTTTGATCCGTTATACACAGTCTGTGCATTACTTGGCTTTGTTGTCAATTGCCAGAAGAATGAATTATTGTGTCCCTTAAGAGGAGTCCTGAAAGTGAATTCTAGAGGACATGTGGATTCAGCACTGATCTGGGGACATTGGGTCCAATTGAGCCATGTAAGAAGTCACCTGTGATCTAGGAGTAAGTTTAAGAGATCAGTAAAAATGTACAAATGGTGTTTAGAGACTGTGAGCTCTTCTCTAAAGATTTCTATCCAAATATAATGGTTTTGGAAGTCATTAAACCAAAGCTGTGACCAGTTTTCTCCAGACAAGAGAGTGGTATTACTGAGTGTAAAATGTGTTGGTTTGGTTTTTGGGGTTGTTTTGTTTTGTTTTTTAATGGAGGACTATTTCATGCTCCTGTGTGTGTTGATGCATTTAGACAAGAAGCTTGTATGTGTATGCCTGTATTTTTCCGGTTGCATATACTGTTGTTGTTGTTGTTGTTGGCTAGACTTCGCAAACGAAGATTTTTGGGATAAGCCTGCGCAATGGAGTTTTGAGGTGAGGCACAGTGTCCGTGGAACTGCCCCCACCCCCTTTACTCCTGAGGTTCATTTTGCCACAGCCGAGCACGTTAGCTGAAAAGTGGTGAAATATGTAGAATGAATGCCTTACCTGAGGTTATTCAAGAAACTTACAAAGCACAAAGATTCTTGTCATTATTTGTAAATGTAAGACTATGCTCTGTCACTGTACACTTCATGCAGTCACAATCTTCAAAGTCTTTTCCAAACTAACACAATTCAAGAGTGACTGCTTGCGGAATTTAGCAGGAAATTGGACACAGCACAACAACCAATATGATCCAGGCTAATGCCCAAAGCTTGCTGTTTTATACACTTTTAGCATCAGTATCACACACACATCAAACACTTATTGGCTATTGTCTACTGTTCACGAGTCTTGCTTTATTCTATTATTGGCTGAAGCGTCTTGTTCACATGAACTTCTGTTCCTCCTTCTGCATGGCTCTCTGGTCACATAGACACTTCTTTGTTCCTTTATTTTTGCAAACTCAAGCATACTTCCCAACCGTTAAGTTCCATTTTTGTATCTTTTTATAACTCAAACTCAAGGCATTATTTCACAATTAAAATAACTGAATTGTCTCTAAACCCAATGCATCTGGATTGCTCAAGACATGCCCTTGGCCTTCCAGATATCCTACAACTGATGATGATGATGGGGAACATCCTATCTTGTTCAACTCACATTGCTTTTCTAAGAGTTTGATACAATGTGCAGAAGTCAGGAATTTCAACTATAGTTATGGCATTCACATTATGGATTTTGACTACTTAAATTATGTTGCTTCTTCACCTGACACTGAGAAACACATCAGAAACAACTTGAAAGGTAAATGTCTGAATGTCTGTCATGGTAGTAATTATTATGGGTATGATCTTATTTGTAATAACCAGGAATTTAGATGACAATTAAAAATGCATTCATATATGATGTAAGCCTCAATGTGCATATGGAAACACAGCAAATATGTTACTTGTAGGTAAACAGGTTGTTGAAATTGGAAATGGTTTTGATTTCCTCTTAAACACAGACTTCGTATGTGAGTTCAAGAATATCCCTGAAAATCTCTTTCTCAGGTCCTCCCTTTTTCTAATCCTCTAATACATGCATTTACATCTTGAGCTTTTGAGGGGAAAGAACAAGATGTTAAGAGCTGTCTTACCCTACTCTGAGTGGGACTTCTAGAACTTCCTGTGCTGAAAGCAAAAACCACGATGATGCAAACAGAAAAACAATTGTGGTAGGCAAAACAATTACAACAACAATAAAAAAAATTAAATTGTGAATGCTGACTGGGATCAGGTTATTGTGTGTCTTTTTATATCTGAGGGAGAGACTTTGTGAGTGCATGAGATATCCAATCAGTGTAATCACTCTGAACTTGCTAGACCTTAAATGAGCCCCAGTAGATAACCTATGGGTGCATTTTAACACTTAAGCATTGTGAAAAGATGGAGCCAGGAAAAGTGTGAATGACTTTGGCAGTGTGGTGCTTTCTTATTTGTCCACAATTACTAGCAAAACGATATTGTCTGCTCCAAGCTGACAGTTCTTGCTGGGTAGCAATGGGGTAAAATTAAAAACACAGGAACCTAAACAGATTTGGTGTCATATGGACTAAGCATAAGCTTGCTATAAAAGTGTAATAAGGATTCATTTACTAAATTGTAAATTATTCTGACTGGGTTGCTGTTTGATATTGATAGAGGTCTATTGTTACAGTACTTTGAAGATGCTAGCCTGTTACAGTTTCAAGGAAAGCCAGCTAACTATGATGCTGGCATGAAGTAGAAGTTAATGATACAAGTTTTACTTTGTCTGTGGAATGTCTTGGGCCTGATCCATAGCACTAAAAGTTTGCCAGTGAACCAGAACTTACTGTGGGAACTTATAGTCACAAAAACAGAAGAGTATCATGGTGGTGGATTTCAGCTGGCTAAGCACAGTGATTCTTGGGATATGTGTGATACTCTGTTACTCTCTGGTTGCTTCCAGGGCAGCATATTTCTTCTACCCACTACTACTACCATAAGTGTGTCATAAATAGCAACCAAAGCATCTTCGTACTTACTAAATCTCTGAGCAGCAATTAATTTCCATGGAAAGATCAAACACTGATTCCTCGTCCAAAGCAAGCTGGCTCACTGTTTGTGTGTATCGTACAGCTGCTCATGGTAATGACTTTAAAGGCAATAGAAAGCTGGTGTTTTATTGGGTTTTAACTATATTTTGTGTGTTTTCTCCCCAGTTTTTGCAGTGCTGAGTATATTAAGGTATTTTTACCATAATGATAAACCTCCATGCCTGTGCAAGACATGGTACAATATAAATACAAGCATGGATCATCACCACTGCCCATAAATAGTGGACACTGCTTTATAGCTGGTCCTTCAGGGGGAAAAAAAAAAAAAAAAAAAAAAAACACACACACACAAAAA
>VXAU01004335.1:0-12180 GCA_013399695.1 Formicarius rufipectus | reverse complement strand
AAAAAAAAAAAAAAGAAAAACAACACAAACCCAACCAAACAAGAATGATCTAATAGCTTTTGCAATTACAATCCTTCTTCCAGCCCCTAGTTAGGGAATCTACCTGCCCCAGCTCATGTTGCAGGCGTGACTGCAGTGCCACATTTGTGTCATTCGGTGGCAGAGAGGACAAGGTGAGGTCTTCCNCCTCACCTAAAAAATCCATTGCGCAGGCTTATCCCAAAATCTTCGTTCACGAAGTCTAGCCAACAACAACAGTTAGTGAATCTGAATGCTGACTTAGAACTCCTTGCACAAGTTTCCTGTGACTTTGCTAAGTAAGTGTAATGTCTGACAAATCAGACTAGATCTTCTGCAAATAACATTGCTGGGGAATACAGATGATGCTGTCAGAAACAGTCAGAAGCAAATCAGCTTAGAAGAAATTGCCAGCCAACTGAGATGCTAGTTTGTGGGTTTTCAGAACTTCATCTTGAACTGTGTGGTACTTTATATGTGTACTGCTATAATAAGACTTTGGCAATACATTTGTAAAGCAGTAATACATAGTTCCTTTTTCTATGCTAGCTTTTTTGCTTTAATAAAATATTTAATAAAAAAAACAGATAAACCATAATTTAAACTGTAAAAAGACAAAAACATTTTTTAGTGTAAGTGATTTCATACATGCCAAGGAAGGAAAAGGTTCTTAAGCCTGCATCTTAAATTCAATGAATATTTGCTTATTCACTCCACATATGTGCCTGTACATATCTACATAAAGAAGTTCCCAAAATGTGATTATTTGAACCATAGTGCATATTATAATTAATGGTGAAGTTCATAATAGCATTGTAACATTCATTTAGCAAGTTGTATCCCCAAAAAGCTGCATTCATCTTGATTTCTACACCAGTTCTGCTACATATTGGCAGCTAAAGGAAGTATTTAGCAAATGCATCATATTTAGCAAAGTTAGGTTTAGTTGAACTCGACAAAACCAAGATAGTCTTGAGAGTCTGAAAAGGCTAAATTATTAGGAGCAAATTACTCCTCCTGGTGCAGTTACAATGTGATCACTAATACTCAAAGTCTACATGAGCACAGCAATAAGTCTGCTTTGTGTTCTCAACAGGATGAAAAAATGCACTGGTCTGATAGCTCGGTACAGACAGCATTGCTCGTTAGTGGCAAGAACACTCACTGAGTTAGGGCAGGGAATCTCAGGCAATTTTAAATGCATGTTAAAGCAAACTACAGTATCCACAGACAAAAAGGCTCCCCATTATTTTCAAGGTCCATTTCCTGTCCTGCAGTTGTAGCTATGACTCTAAGATTAGCTCAGTTGGTTATACCATGGTGTTAATAACACAAAGGTTGTGGGTTTCATCACTGTATGGGTCATTCACTTACGAATTGGACTTAGTGGTCTTTGTCAGTACCTTCCAACTTAGAATATTCTGTGATTCTGTAATTCACTGGTTGTGAGACATGACAAGAGTAGAAATGTAATTAATACTATCTTCTCATATACATTCTCATCTAACCTGCAGGTCTGCACTGCAGGTGCTTTTCTCTATCTGTCAAAGGCTTCCAGTCTCCACCTATACCAAATTACATCAGCAATTTTGATCTTTCATTTACAACTGTGGCTCTGACTTACTTTTACATGGTATTTCCGCCATCCCTCCAGCAGTCTGAACCTCCTCAGTTTTTTGCATTTCTAGGCATTAGCCCTAAATGCTGGTGCTTTTGTGATTAAACAGTTTTAAATCACCTTTCTGAAATAAAGCATAGCCAGTGAGGACTAAGAACAGTTTCTGGATTCAAAGGAGTGGGGAGTATTGCCATTAGAGTTAGATTTCTGGAGGCAGTATTACTATGCCAGGGAGACTACCGATCCTTATTAAGTAGATGTGACAACATCTGACAGCACATTGACTTCTGAGTCTACCTTGGAGTTATTTTATTGGTGAGGGATGAAATAACAAACTACAAGGAGAACAAGCAACGGACATGTAAGTCCAGAAACAAAGAAGAAGCAGGGCAACTTAGAAAGCTTTGCTCTTTGTATTATCATAGAGAGTATAAACTGTACTACTCCCAAATGACACTGAAAGGGACGGTAAGCTTTTGAGGCAGGAATAGGATTTTGAGGGATGACAGTTTCCCACAGAGCTCCTGTTTTGTTCCTGCCACCCCATGTAAGCTATGTTTACATATCTACCAATGCTGTCTTTCACAAAGGGTATATCTCCTTGGTCTGTTTGTATATATTGTGTAAGTGATGCGTTTATGCATAGTATGTGGAGTGAAGGCTTAAGGCCCTTCCTAGAAGGTATTTGAGACTTGTTTGTTCCCCTGCAAAAGATGATTTTACCATCAGTAAGCATGATTTATTACAATTTTTTTCTTCACTGTCAGTGGTTTCAGAGTTTATTATCATGGATCATACAACATAAAGTGTAGGAATTAAACTCATGAAGAACCATATATATATATATATATGCCTCTGTTTTTCATGAAAACAGCTGTTTTCCTCACCATGTGCAAAGGAGTCTTTTCATGGAAAGAGATATTTCTTAAACAGAGATGTTAAAAAAAAAAAAACCACCAAAACAAAACAAACAAACACACCACAACAGAGAAGTAAATCCTCTTACCTGACTAAAAAGCCATCTTGGAGACCTGCCCAAGTCACAGCTGTCACATTTACAGAGATTTATTTCCCCATTCTTCTGTTTCAAAGGGTACTGAAGAAAAGGAGAAACTTCCACTGAGTCCAGTTCCTTATAGACCAAAACCAGTTGGGTTACCAGTGTCCTGGTCCTGGTGACACACATATGCAAACTTGTAGTTAAATATTCCAGCACATCTAAGGGCAGGAAAGACAACCAAGCAGCGCAGAGTATTTTATTTAATCAGAGAAGAAAAAGAAATTATTAATGTAAAATAATCTTTGCAAGCAGATTTTATTAATGTTGTAAATTGCATTCACACAAGCACTCAAGAGCTCTCTAAGCAAAACAGAAAACATTCTTTTTTCTTTTCATACAGATTACTTTTAACTTTTTATGATCAGACCCTGAGATCAATATCAACAGGCTTTACCGCCTTTGCTTTGCATGTGGAAAAAGACAAATCCAGGAGATAAAGTGGTCCTTTGAAATTGCATTTGTGTTGACAGTTTACTTTGTGGTTTTGTAATTTTATTAAAACCACTTATATCCATCCTACATGATTCTCCACACAGAGTTTGTAAAATGAGCTCTTTAAGCTGTAGTGGTTTGCTGTGTAAACATATTTATCAGGACTAAATTGCCAGTCAGCATGCCTGTTTTAGAGAAACTGTTAGGAAAAAAGTACAATCATCTCCTTTCATATGGCATCAAATCAGACTTTTTAAACTAGTATCATTGTTCAATCAAAAGCTTCACAGTGTTAGTGAAATCCTTATGATGCCAACATTAAGATTAGTAATAAGTAGTTTTCCTTACACACTAGCTAATACATACATAGAAGTAGAGACAGCTACTGAAGTTATCTTCAGGCAGTCATGTAGAATTCAAAGTTCAAAGAAGAAATATGTCTATTCTAGAAATTTCATGCCCTCCTATTTATTCCTATGCTCAGGACTGAAAAAAAACTCCCAAACCATTCTTTTACTTTCTGCAGAAAAACAGGATCAGCAGACTCCAGCTCCTGCAGAGACTCAATACTGATTTGTAGTAACTTCATCTAAGGATACATATGGTCATATCTTTTGTGACACTGTGTGTACATTTGAACAAGAAGCATAATCACAGGGCAAAAAAACAATGGACACAAGTCATGTCATGGGAATTTTCAATAAGATATAAGGAAAAACGTTTTTAGTATCAGAGTGGCCAAGCCCTTAAATAGGTGCTTAGAGGGCTCTGGAGTCTCAAACCTTAGTGACACTCAAAAATCAACTCAACAAAGGTCTGAATTGTCTGATCTTATTAGAGACACCATGAGAAGCATGTTGGACTCCAGAGGTCGCTTTCCTCATAAATTAATTGCTGATTCTGTGATTCATACTAGGTAGCAGCATAGGGGGGAAAAAAGGACCAATGTTCCAAATTTATGTCTATTTGTGAAATAAGTAATATGGAAATCTCATACTGTCATGTAGCAAAATTAAATTATTTCTTAATGTTGAATCACCATATTGAGCTTCTATTTTATATCATTCTATCTCATTTTTTAGACTCCTCAGTGATTGGCTATTCCCCATCCAATTTTATCTCTTTTAGTTATCTTGTTCTGATTGCATTTCAGGCTTCCCTACAGATAGTGGTACCTTATCTTCTCATGATGATTCAGCATTTTTGCATTTTGAGGTTTGCAGGAAATGTAGGTATAGAATTATTGTTCCAGAGACCTTCTAAAACATATATGTATAAATTTATAAGCATCTGTGTAGAAAATAATGTCTTTTTCCTTATTATCATAGACTCACAGAATTTGGTGAGTTGGAAGGGAATCACAAGGATTTACAAGTCCATCTCTTTGAACACACTCCCTAGTTGTTAATATATAAAAGATTAATATAAGAATTTTGCTTTTTCTTAAGAAAGTGTCAGGCACAATTTTTCTTTCAGCTTATAAATAGAAAATAAAATGTTTTGTTTAAATTTGCAGAAGTTCTGATTCTGAGGAACTTTTGACAAGAGTTATTTTGTGCTGAATCCAAACCACCATGTTAAATTGTCTTTAGAACCCAACTTACTGCTTCTACATCTAATACGCGTAGATCCTGCTTCAATACACAGGTCCTAGTCATTAAAAAATGTATGAAGACTTTGGCTCAGCAAGATAAAGGCTCTTAGTATTTGTAGTGACTGAGCAAGTTTTTCTTCTTTGCCTCAATTTAATTCTTTCTCTATATTCTGCAGAATATGACCTCTTCTTTTAACTGCCTCATTTAGACATGTATAACAATTGTATTTTCTGCTGGATTATTGGTACATTTGCCTGATTCACTAGTAGTTTTCACCTTTCTATCTGGGCACTATAAGAGAATGTTTTACACGTATCCTTCCAATTCCTTCCTTCTTTGCCTCTGCCATTGTTTGCATGCTCATCTCTGCCAGCCATTCACTTCTGGTTTGTGCGTATGAAAGGCCAGAGCATTTTGAATACTGACAGATTTTGGAAGGTAAAGAGTGGAGAATGATAGCATTCTTGTACAAGCTTATAATTAATCCTGTAGGGATGGATGGAATAAAACATTGTTTGTTTGTATGTAGGAAACTAACTAGGATTTAATTCACACCTGAGAATATCAGAAGCTAATGTCTTAGTTAATTGGATTGTGAACTTCACAAACCCCAGGAACACAGAAGGTTATTTCCTGCATTGGGGAATAGTGTCAAATTTATTTTGTGTTTTCCTAGTATTAACTGGTTTGGTCAATATAATGTCAATTAAGATAGATAGATAGAAGAAAAAATTATACATAAGCAGATAGTTATTGCAAAGTAAAACTTTGCAATTGAGAAATCCCATGTGAACATATGGTAAATATTATCTCCTAAGAATTTTTCTCATTTTAACATAGAAACTCCCTCATAGAAATAAAATAAAATTTAAAAAAAATTATTAAGAGAAGTAATGAAAATCTATAGAGGAGAAAAATTGAAGTTTCAATCGGATAATGCCTTATGAAAATTATTTTTCTATTGGACTGAAGTCCAATCTTAAAATATCTTAAAAATATGACCTCCTTAAAATGAAATACTGGAACTGAGAAAGCTGTCACGACTTCTTAAAAATTTTGGTAAGCTTTCTGGAGTGCCTCCAATTATTTGATTGTTCATGTTAATACAGTCCATGTTGCCTTCTTGGACAGAATCATCTAATTTCATAGGGATGCTTATATTTTGATTTCTACCTTTCATAGACAAAAAAAAGTTTATTATCTCTGACTTTCTTACACAGCCTGAGCTCAAGGAAAATATGTACTATTGAGTCAACCAGACAAAGATTTTTATTGTTAATGAACAGAGATTTCCATCTCTAGGTGTTCCATCATACTTTGTTGGTATTACCACTGGCTTAAAATGTTCTTTTCTTATGATAACTGGCATTTATATACTTTTTTGAAATACAAAGCTGCTACATCTGGGTCTGCTTAAGATAGCATTTTTGTACTTCTGTATTTCCTGTAAGTTTCTGTATCTTGAACTGCTTACGTTACAGTGTCAACAAGTGCATTCATTTAATATCTGTGCTGGAATGTTAAAATATCTGCTTGTATTTCTCTGACAAGAATATGTTAGTGCAAAAGAACTTGATCATAATTGATTTTTCCCAAGATGTCCTATATTGGAAATTCTAATATCTTATAATTAGGATCTTCAATTAGTTAAGTAGTATTTTAGGAGAAAAAAAAATACTGAATGCATCCAAAAACTCATTAGTCATCCTAAAACAAGCACTTTGGATTTTCTGAAAAATCATATTCTTTCTAGGTATCTGATATTCAAAAATTCATTTTTACTAGGGTGAACCCCTTGCTTCAATTAGCTTTTTAAATACTTTTTATGTCAGTGAAACAATTTCTGAAGGCCTTGAATTGAAGAATGATTGGACAGATTATTAAAAATATGTGATTTACAAACTTCAGTTCTACAGAGTGCTTGTAGAAGCACCCACTCATATGGATGGCAACAAAAAGATCTATATGTGTGCAAGCTTACACATGCGCGCCTTTCTTCGAAAACCAGGTGTTTATATGCTTCTGAATGAAACGTGTGTATGCATGCTGCAAAACTCTTGGCCTTGGAGACAGATAAGCCTTTGTTCTTCTGCAAAGGAATGAAGCCCAACATAGATGAGGTTTGAAATCCTGTCATCAAAAATCATCTTGAAGTCTTTACAGAGATTTCCCAGAGGAATTCTGAAACCTCCAGTAATATTACAAGGGAAGAATCCTTCCTGTTCTGCTTCACTCTGGATTCTAACTGAGTCTAACAACAACTGTGTACAACCTGCAATCCCGCCATCAGGAAAAAAAATTAGATTAACTATAACATTTTCAATTTTCTTTTAGTGTAAAAGCTTCTCTCAGTCAGACCACCTTTCATTTTACTACTTGTAATTAGGTTTCTGGGTACACGATAACAAAGCACTTCAAATCTTTCATGAGTTGAAGGAAGGAAAAGCAGCCAGCACTAGCCTTTTATAAATAATTACTGACTTGAGATGGACCTTTAATTAAAACTAAGCAAATACCAAGATCATGTTCCCTCACTTATCTATTACTATGCTGGTTTCCACTGGCTATGTAACTTTGTTATGGCCAGTTTTAATAAATGCCCATGACAACACCATCTTTGAGAAATAAGCTCTGTGAGGATACAGACATATTATATACTTGGAAGTATATATATAGGCAGGAAGGCAGGAAGGCAGGCAGGAAGGCAGGCAGGAAGGCAGGCAGGAAGGCAGGCAGGCAGGAAGGAAGGCAGGAAGGAAGGAAGGAAGGAAGGAAGGAAGGAAGGAAGGAAGGAAGGAAGGAAGGAAGGAAGGAAAGTACAGGATATTCATTTTGATGATAGATTTGCTCCAGCTTTTTAATAACTTTTGCCAATTTCAAATTACAAAATCTGAGTTATGAGGTGTAAAAAAATTAATTAACCTTTGTGTCGTGATTCAAACTACCGCTGAGTCTTAGATTCATCCTAGAATGAAAGTCAAGTGGGCATCAGTCTTTCCTTCCTGCATGTTACCCTCTGGTGGAAGCGGAACTGTGATTAACAGGCCAGAAGAGAGCTGAGAAGTTATTCCTAGGACATCACAAGGTCCACCCCTTTCAGATAGCTTTTAATTTCCCATAACTGCCCAATTGCAACAGTACTTGTCTGTCATGATGCTAAGTTCATCTACTATATAATCCTGAAAATAGGAGACTCCATCCTTACATAAGACATTTATTTTCTTTAGGAACACAAGCACTTATTTGAATAGATAGGTAAACTGAAGTAAGATAAAAAAACCTAATGTCGTTTGTGCCTTTCATTCATTCTGTAGTTTTCTCAGAGGAAAGAGGCTCAAGACAATCCCTGTATATCCCATTATTCTTAGTTAAGATCAAAATGTGTCAAAAAAAGTCTTTCTATTATAGTCAAATGACCAAGATAGTAAAGATAAGGCATAATGCCTTGGGTCAGATTGCCTTTGGAGCAATTTGGATGCAGTAAATTCAAGCTACAGAAACAATGCATGTAACAATTGTCATGCAATTCAATCTCACAGGAAGAAAAGGAAAGGACTGATACACAGGGTATATCCAGTATACCGGAGATGCTTCATGCAAAGGTGACGCAGCAATAGTACCTGGTCCCCAGCAGCAGCAGTTCTTTACCATCTTTAATACTAACCAATTATCAACCTAAAAGGGGGTTCACAACAATACCACAGAAAAACAGCAAGACAGCATTTAGTCTACTGCCAAGTCTATGTTTTATCAGAGACTGTAAATGTATATGAAAGTGACACTGGGGTTCAAAGGAAATATTCAATCTGAAACAAGTCCTCTATAATGAGCCCTGCCTTTCAAAAAGCTCTTAGATTTAGGTACCAAATGACAACTCACTAGAAACTGGGTGCCTTAATCCCTTGATGGACTTTTTTCCTTTGTTGACTTAAAACTTTAAAATATTATGAGTTACCACCATCTTTGAACATAGTAAATTTTTTTACCATAGTTTACATTGTATTGCTTAATTAATGTAACACTATGACAGTGACATTTTTAGAAAGATGTTTTGGCAGTCAATGTTACATAGCAAGGAAAAAAAAAAAAGAAAGAAGTCCTAGATAAGTATAAATTAAAGCAGATGTGAAGGGTACAAGTTCTGCTCATTACCGTAATAAAGTCATCATTAAATGTCAACAACAAATGTTTTCTATATAATAAAAATATATTAACTCAATAATTAAACAAATAATATTTAATTTAGCTTACATTTTCACAGCTTAGGTGAAAGTAACAAATGAGTGGGCATATAGAGAAAAGGACAGTTTCATTTATGGCTTAAATAATGTTTTGTCATAAATAATAATATTTGCCTGGGTAATATCTTAAATTATGTGCACTCTTTCTTCCTGTAGTTTTTATATGTTAGTAAAATGTAAGCTTTCCAAATCTTCTGTGTGATACTGGGTCTGAATGGAGAGAACACTAACAGGCCAGATTATGTCATGCTGATGACCAAAATTAGAAGTAAATAATTATAGAACCTTTAAAAGGGTAGTCTGATTGTCAGTAGTAAGTACATATGTTATACCCTCTAAAGAATACAAAATTAGTATGAATAAATATTATGAGCTACCTAGATAACAAATACAAACTGCCTTCTACCCCATTGCAAGTCACTTTTGCTCACCTATTTGTACATCACCTTCATGTTCCCTAGACAAATCTCAGGAAAAAAGAAAAAGCATGCCAAATTTTTCATAAAAGTCATTTGAGAATGTGAGCCCATGTCACCAAACGTTAAATCTGGAACGATAAGGATCATGAAAAAGTCTTCCCATTTACTACTTCAGGTGAAGAGCCAAAACAAGAAGCTATACTATTCCTGGATCTTGTAGAAGGACATAAAAAGCTAAATCTTCCGGTTGGTTTGGTTTGGTTTGGTTTTTTGTTTTGGTTTTGTTTTTTTTGCTGTTTGTCATTTTGGTTTTTTTTATTTAGTAAGGTGAGGAAGCAGAAGCTACGATTTGTCCCCCCAAAAACACCCATCTTTCACAATGTTGATTCAAATGGAAAATCAAATCATGGTAATAAATACATACAGTGTTGCAATGTTCTAATATTGACAGTCAAGTCCACCACCATCCATTTTACTGTTCACACAGAGTAGTGTGTAATGGTATTTAAAACTGCAACAGTAGTCTGCAAGTGTGTATGATATATGCCCCATATTGTATACAGGTGTCTACATTTGGAAAGGCAAGTTGTTTCACACAGATTTGACATCTCCAGATTCTCAAAAGAGCTTTTGCAGTTTACATTTTCACTTGGTTTTCTACTTCAATTCAGAAGAGAGTGTGTGTACATTGCACTCCATTTCTTAGGGTAGCAGCTTGTGCAAAAGATTTCAGCTTGGACTTCCATAGGCCACTGTACTTGAAACAAATCAACAGTTTTCCAAATCCATTCTGAAAGCATCCTTCCACTCGTTTTTACAATGAAACAATGCATTTTAGGAAGGATAGTACAGTGCACGGGTTTTCTTATGTCATGTAGTTGCCTAATTTCTTTTCTTGTATTCCCATTCTTTAGTCAATATCCTTTATTTATTATGTTTTATGCTGCTGAGACTAGTACTTTCTTGTAATTATGATGGGGTTTTTTTGGTCTCCTTAAGAGAGTAGAAACATATATAGATTGGTGCATATATGTGTGTCTAGGAATTAGAAAGAGAAAAGCAGGATATTTTGTAGTCCCTATGTAAAAATGATGAATGAATATTATATTTTTATTTTGCTTAAAGCATTATTCTGGCATCTGTATTAATTATATCACAGCCCCCTTTAGAAACAACCTTTTTTAAAAACAGAAATATGCTGTCTTTCTGATATACATTGATTCCAAACCTGTCACCATCACATTGGTTGGTTTCAGCATGGAAAAGAATTAGCACGGATAAAAATGGTTTTAGTGTTCCTTGGCTAAAAAAAAAAAAATAAAAATTCTGTGATTATTCTATTGTAATATCATTTGTATTTGAACAAAAAATATTTATTTTGAGGGGGCAAGTTTCTTTTTTTGTTAACTTCACACAACCCTTATTTTCTCTGAATCCACTTTCTTTCCAACCTGCATATGGGATAATATTCCATGTAGAAATTTTATTGACATACACTCCATGCTATTTGCCCAGCTTACAGAATATAATTAAGTTGGTGTTCACTCTGAATAACATCAGATTTATTCTTTATGTATGAGGATTTCAATGACTCCAAGTACAGGCTTCACTTCAGCTTTTCCAGACAACTAGTGTAGTTTGGAAACTATAACCATGTTGATAATCTTATTTTGTTTTATAAGTTCAGTTTATCAGAGTGTTTTAAAAATACTTTCTTTAGATAATGAAATTAGGAAAAGTTTTGTCTTGGTGCTGTATGTTATACTTTGTAATATGTCAATATTGTCTTTTCCTCTGAGTTCATCTTACTGTCAGCATTGCTCAGTGGACAAACCAGAAGAGTGAAATATATCTGGTACAAAGATTTTGCAGAAGGATTTGAAAATGTTAAAGCCATTTTGAGAGGTAGGGTTATGATGGCATCAAAACAATAGCTGATGTATTGGCAATTGAAGATAAAATCAGGTTTTATTATCATGCCTGAGCGGAATAGCAATTCTCAGCAGCATATGCTTTCCCATTCATGGTCTCCCCCACAAAAATCAGAGCAGATATAGCCATCATGGAGCAGCTGACGAAGGCATGCGAGTTGCTGTGTTCCTTCCAGCAGCAGCAGCAGGGCTCAGCTGCCTTCCCGAGGAGCTGCCTCAGACACCGTGAGTGCCCCAGTGCTGAGGGACTCAACATGCGTGTCCTTCACCCCTGCTAGTCTTGCTCAGCCCTGCAGGTGGTGCAGAGCCCAACACAGCTAAGGCTTGGGCAGACAGCACTCTCCGTGGCACTGTTGCTGCTGCTGCTTCCGACTTCCTGCTAAAGTTTAGGAACCTGTCGCAGAGAAGTTTGCATGCCCTTATGAGGTTGTGAGCTATCCTGGTGGCAGTACTCCCATGACAGACAGGTCTCAACTGAAGCGTCAAAGTGTATCCACAGGCAGGATGGGCTCGTCGGCACCCCAGCAACCATCCTACGAGAAGGACAACTCAAGTCCAAACACAGGGAGATGGAGCTCGCTTAGCCCTGTAAAGCCATCCATCTAAGAGAAGGACACTCTAACTAAACATACATCCTGAGGACCTCGCTGTCACCGTCCAAGCTTGCTAGGCCCTGGCAGATGAACTTCAGGAGTAAAAGATGGGGCCAGTTCTACGCACACTGTGCCTCACCTAAAAAATTCACTGTGCAGGCTTGAGGGATTCACCCACATTGCAAAGCCCTGCAGTGNTTGCAAAGCCCTGCAGTGACAGGCAAGGGACAAAACAGCAGGTAACGAGGTACACTGGAAGCTGCAGATCCAACC
>VXAU01004333.1:21840-36578 GCA_013399695.1 Formicarius rufipectus | reverse complement strand
TACTAAAAACCAAGACATGTGGGACGTGCCTTCACTGTCACCCTTCATGTTTCTCCTCTATGATAGTGAAAGCAGTTGAGGGCACTCTGAGTTCAAGGTCACAGAGGTAAAGAATAACTCTGAAGATCTATGAAGTGATCTTCCAAGTCTCATGAGGTAAATGACAGATGATGTTCAGTGTAGATCAGCAGTAAGTTACAGGCATGTAAAAAAGCATCCTAACCTTACAAATAAAATAACAAGCTTTCAGCTTACCACAACCACTCAGAAATTATCCACCCATTGTTCCATGCTAGTCAAAAATGAAGTCTAACACTGAGTTACTAGCAAAGAAGCATATAATGAAGAGAACATTAATGAGCCACTGTATCAACCCATGGCATGCCAGCATCTCCAAGGCTGTTTGCAATTCCAGTGCCATCTCAGCCTCTGTTGCCAACTAGAACAGATATACAATAAAGCTAATACGATTTCTGAAGATGAAAACCCTGATAAAGAAGAACTATTTAACCTGGAAAATTAAATTACTCAAGAAGAATACAACAGTTCTATAAAATTATGAGGAGTCTTGAGAAGAAGAATATGATCCACTGTTCTCTCTGTGCAGTCACAACAAACACGGAGAGATTCTGCTCCTCATGACGTGCAGATAGGCTGTTCGACTCTGCCACAGGGTGCTGTGGATAGAAGAAGTTTCCATGGGTGCTGGGAGAGCACACAAACTACTTACCACAGGTTTTCCCTGTTACAACTCTCTTACCTAAGGCCCTGCTCCTGGCCACTGCAAAAATACTGGGCTAGATACACTCGTGGTCTGATCCAGGACAAACACAATGGCCTTGGGTAAGAAAGTCAAGCCCATCTTGAAGACCTGTCCTGCTAGATTTGCTTCAGGAGCCAGGTGAAATCAGAATTATGGCAAAGTTAGAAACCATGGATTATTCATGGACAGGCCTTTGTCCTCTCTGGAAGGCCAGGCAAAGCAGCAGCTATGTTTTGTTTTATGACTTCAACCAGATGTAAAAACCTTGGATGCCACACTGCACAACAGCACAGCTTAACGGTGAACGTAAAGACAAGTCAACCCCCAGCACACACCCAGAGGTAGCCGAGCTACAAGGTGAAGCCAAAGCCAACTCATCATCCACGTCTGCTGCTAAATAATCCTGAAGCTGTCACACAAGGTGACTGGGGTGACCTACTCCTGTCCTTGGTGTCTAAAATCCCAAGAAGACTGTACAGCTAAGCTGTTCAGATGGGTGCTCTGGGCTAGACACAGACAGCTCTGTACTTGCTTCTCAGTTGTTCAGCATCTGCTGTTTCAGAAGCATTTTGGATCCTCAATTGCCTGGAGGTGGAGGCCCTGCAAGGAGTAACACAATTTCACTATGGGAATGTTGTGATCTCATGTCACAACCCAAAAGAGAGCTGTCAACAGACTATTTAACACTCTAATTTGCATCCTTATTTCTTTTTAAGTAGGTAGTTTTGTGTCAGCCTCAATGAACAAGACTGCTCATTGTCAAGAGCAACATATAATCCTAAGTAGCCTAAACTCTGATAAAGGAGACTGATTCCGGTTCAGGAAGGTTCTCATCTCTAAAACCAAGCCAAAGGGAGAGTCTGAAGTATGAAGACTATGAAGACTTTATTTTGTGAAAATGGAGAAAGAATCAAAACATTCAAATTCACAGCCATCCTGGTAACTACTTTAACCCTTGTGACTGAACAAGAGTCACACTTAAAAGCTGAAGAGGCAGAAGACATAAGGAATCTTGCCTTTATTAATACTTTTGATAGTGCATTCCATGTGGATTCCCATAAGCACAGTAGGGAAACACAGATGTAGAGGAAATCATGAGAAGCCAGAAACCCCAGGACTCCCTAAAACTGTCCCTTGATTGTAAGGGAGCACCTAAACAGAGAACAGGTGGATTCACAGCAGAAAATAGAGGTAAGTGTTCTTCCACCTACCTACAAAGGCCATCTTGAGCAAAAAAGGCAAGTCATGCTCTGGACACACACAGCAGGTGAAATAACTTTTTTTTTTTTTCCTGAGGGTCTTGGTGGCACTATACTGTCTTCAGGGCTTGGCCACGGGTTTGCACATGACCACACAAAGGGATCACCAAGCCATCAATATGTCATCCAGGAATCAGTCATAGCAGCAGGCAGCTCCATGATGCCCTCAAGACACAACTGCAATGTCATGGGGGCTCAGAGGCACAGCTCTCCTCACAAGCTGCCTGTATTGCTCCTTGCTGGGTCACTCCCATGTCCCACTCCCATGTCCCACCTGAATGCAGGGTTCAGCCACCTGCAGGATGGAACACAACCTCGGCACCAAGTGGCCAGCAGAGCTGCAGTGCCCCGCCATCACAGGTACCAAAACAACTGCTGAAAAACCAAAGGTTTTTAAAAAACAAAACCAAACTAAAAAGAAAAAAAAAAAAAAAAAAAAAAAAAAAAAAAAAAAAAAAAAAAAAAAAAAAAAAAAAAAACCACACACAAAAACAACAACAAAAACAAACAAAACCCACAAAAAACAAACAACAACAAAAAAAACACACACACACACAAAAACAAACAAACAAACAAACAAAAAAACCAAAAAAAAACCAACAACAACAACAAAGCTCTCCTATGCTGGGAAATCCAGCTGCCTGATCTCAAGTCCTACCCAGACCTACCTCTGTATGGTTTGAGGAAAGAACCTGGCTTAGCTTTCTGCTTGAACGCTCCATCTCCTTGAACAGTACCTGCAACCCCAAAATGAAGCTGCCAGAGCTGTGCATTCGATGTAAAAATGTCCAGGCATCCTGCACAGATAAGAAAAAGAAAGTGGGCAGCACTGTCTGATAATCATTCACCTGACCCCAATTTGCTGCCTAAGTGCATTTGGATGAATGGCCCCATGGAGACTACACTGTCATCAGCAACCAAAGAGAGCATTCAGGGTACACCTGTATCAGTACATGAGACTAGCTTAGATCTGTCCTCTGTACCAAGGCCAACTGCCTTAGAACAAGTCCCCCTGCCCTTTTAAACTTGCTTTGCTGCCAAACATAACAGACCTCACTAAATCCTGAGCTATCTCCAGGAGACATGTGGGAAGGTCCAGGCCAAGCCATGCCAAGAACTGTACAAACAAAGCAGCACTGATGACGGTGATCCATGGCTCAGGATTGTTGCCACTCCTTAGTGCTAGTAGGGAAAATCTTTTGGGAACAGACAACTTTTAGGTCCATTTCAGGAAAGGAGCCCTGTTCTCTCTGCACACCTTACTTTCTTTGTGCACACAGGTACTTGTTCTAAGAAGGTTCAGCAGGCACTGCACAGACTCTCAGACTAACGGCCCAGTAGCACAAGCAAATAAAATATGACCTGAAGTAAAAACAATAATTCAAGTTTCAGTAAGTGTCTAAACTTTAATTTTTCATTAATCTTTAGTAAGAGTCCTTTAACTCAATAATTCTCAGCAGACTTCTAGGACTAACTCTGATAAAATTCAATATTCAAGCAAAAGACCAGTTTTAACTGCTCCCTTGTAAGTCCACTTCATAAACCACTAGCATTGCTATCCACCGATTGAACAGAACAGCCCTGCCACTAGAAAGAAACACGATCATCAAAAATCTCCCAAATCAGTAAAAGTTTTACCCCAAGTCACTGTAGAGTTGCTCTTGCTGGGGGAATCCCTCCTCAGGGTATGCTGCTGTTCCCCTTGACTCATCTTTGAGAGGCTGCCCTGGCTAATGTCTGACAAAGCCTCTCTGGTGCAAATCCACCACTCGCCCTCCTCAGCGCCGACGCAGAAGATGAAATTGCTGGGATGATTTCAGGACTCTGCTGTGGGATGGATGGACAGCAGTGCTTCTGCAGGCGTGCTCAGCAGCCTGGCCTGCCCTGCACTTCCAGTCAAAATGCACAGGGGTGAATGAAGGCTGCAATTAATATCAAATCAGACTTGTAGAAGGGCCCCTAAGGAATCCAGGGAATCTGATTCAGGTTACAGGTGTCACTGCCCTGGGGCAAACCAGGGTTTAGACTTGAACTGAAAACTCCCAGCGGCAGGGCTGTGTGTTAGAGGAGTTACAGTGCCCAGTGTGCAGGCATGCTGGCAGTGGCAGCACTGCAATATCTCAAGCACATGCTGGAGGCCACTCCATCTGTGCCACTCTGCAGCTTTTGGATAAGCGTTTGTTAGAGATGGGGGGGAGACTAGCACCATACCTCAGCTCAGCTGCCTGGGGAACAGCAGGGATTAACATCACCACTGGAATGAAGAGCCCAAACCCAGGAGGAAAATCAGTCAGCCATTTGAAATACCTCTGGTATAAAGAACGGCCAGCTTGGGTTACACTAGCAGCAGCATTTCTGGCTCCTGGCAAACCTTCCTGACAGAGAGGAGACTGTCTCCTATCTGTTCCAAATTCATGAAATCCACACACTCTAAACCAAGAGATAGGGTGTTGTTACCAAACTGAGGCGCCATCACCAGCTCATGGTCTCTTCCAGAGTCCCTTGGGTGCTCTGCAGGAGCAGCAGCTGAGCTGAGCAAGTGTCCAGGACAGCAGGCAGGCAAGACAAGACACGATGATCCAGCGGGATGCCTCGCCATTAGTGTGATATCCACCCACGACATGCACTGACTCACAGGCAGCACAGCCAAAGCCCGTGTGATTTATCCCCAAAGTCATGTGAACCAGGTGGACCTCAGGTACAGTGTCTCACAACCACTTGCACAGGTAAATGAAGGCTGGCTAACCAACACACTGCAAATAACCTCCAGATCCTTCATGGTTCCCCAACACAAACTGTTGCTGACCCTGTCCCCTGGCTGTACCACAAATCCTAACTGTGATCTTGGACTTCCTTATAACGACTGGCATTTTTTTTCCCTCTGAGCTCTGAACCTGAGCTCTTTTGTTCACTGGCAAGTGTGAAGTCAAAAGAAAGGAAGTATTTAGGAACCTATGCCACTCTTGGCATAGGTGATTTACTCAATGAAGACAGCTGGGTGGATTGGAAAATCCTAAGAGGAGCTTCTGTGTTCAATTTAATGCTGACAATATCCTCTGGTAAGAAAAATATAACTAAAATAACAGACTGGATCTTTTAGGGAACACACTGCCTTTGTGAGAGCATGCTTGTAGCTGTGGGGACTTAAAACATTAATCTCGACACTAATGCTCCATGGACAAGAGGGAGACTCCAAGACAAGCTGCCAGGATGGTATCATGACACTGGGCAGCTGCGCCACTGAAAACTGCCCACTCAAAACCCTTGATGCATTTATGGATGGAATATGTCCACTTACAGACTAAGCCTCTCAAAACGACAACAGGCATTTCACACATGGACATACAGCCCTGCGCCAGGACTGAGGCAAACAGGGCAAAAGAGTGAGGGCACCTCACTGCCCTGGCAAGCAGAGACCAGCTGCACGCCCTGCACTACAGATCCTGCTCTGGGCAAGAGCTCTGAGGGCACATGGCATTCTCTGCAAGTTAGAGATTCAGCAGTCACTGCTGGGATCCTCCTTAATGCAAAAAGAGATAGCAGAGGGATACCTGGTCTCTGCTCCCTCTTCCCATAAATGGGCTGGAGTAATTCCCTATTTGCTTGTATAAAGTGTCTCCTTTGACTAGGCAGGGCACTGACACAACAGATCAGCCATAACTTCCCAGAGAGATCACTGCCAGCACCCAGCTGCCTCCTCCAGTAAGCAGCTAAGAAGTTGCTTCAAGTCAGAAGTGTGAGTCATACGTCACCCATAGACAGGGGTGAATAACATTACCAACTTCAGAGTTCATCCATCTCCCAACAGCCTCTTGTCCATAGGGCACAGAAGGGTTAAAGATGCCACCCAACTCATGACTATCAAGGGAAAACTTTGTTCCAATTTCTCCATTTCATGTTGCTAGAAAATCCAGCAGTTTTGAAATATCCTGTATAAACAAGAAAGAGGCAGCTGTACAGGGCAGCCTGCATTTGCTTTTAAGTCCACTGGTATCTAATGGACAACATAAACAAAACCTACCACTCTGAAAGCACAAATATCCCTGCAAGCATTACACAAGATGCTAATGAGGAAATCTGCAGCTTTAATGACAAGCATTAATTTACCTGAATCCCATTCTAAATGAAGATTGGAGCCAAGAGGGCATATGATTTTCTTACAGTATGTTTAAGAAGTGGAGAGTGAGAAATAAGAGTGTAAGGCACAAATAGCAGCAGAGGATCCCCTTCTGCAGTCCAGCACTTCTTCAGGGCATGGCTGTCTAACCTTGCTCCCTCATGTTGTTATTTACATGTTCTTTTTCCCCTTGTACTCCCTGAACTGAGGGAAGGAAGGATGTTTCATAGGAAGGAAGGATTGGCGTGGCTCTACCGAGACAGGACCATATCACTTCCCCCACTATGCTGTTCCCCGCTACAGAGGAGGGAAGGAGTGGGAAATTCACATTTTTTGTCTCATCTTGATTGCCAGTAAGGGGATGAAGTCAACCCTAGCCCAGCTCCTGCTCCAAATAGGGTTAGTGTCCAAAGCTGGAGCAGGTTGCTAAGGATTGCATCAAGTTGTGAAAATCTCCAGGGTCAGAAATGTCAGAACCGCTGAGGCCCTATTCCTAGTCAGACCAATCTCAGAGTAAAAATTATTTTGCTTTATGTTCAGTCAGAATTTACAGTGCTGCAACTACTGGAACCTGGAACAGGGCAATCTCCAGCATCAATCTAGATTAGGGGATGAATGGATTGAAAGCAACCTTGCAGAAACAGACTTGGGGATAATGGTGGACAAAAAATTTGACATGACCCAGCAGTGTGTGCTTGCAGCCTAGAAAGCCAACAGTGTCCTTGACTGCATCAAAAAAAAATTACAGCCAGAAGGTCAAGGGGAGTGATTATCCCCCTCTGCTCCCATGAGACCCCATCTGCACTGGGGAGCACTGCATATGGAATTCTGGAGTCCCCAGAAAGACTACAGTGGGCTCACATGAGGCCACGAAAAGGACCCAATAACTGGAACACTTCCTGTGCAAAAAAAGAGAGTTTGGGTTGTTCATCCTGGAGAAGAGAAAGCTCTGGGAAGACCTTATTGTGGCCTCTCCTTTATAAGAAAGACAGAGAGACTTTGCCATGGACTGCAGTGACAGGACACGGATTCAAACTAAAAGAGAGTAGGTTCAGGTTGGATATTGGGAAGAAATTCTTCCCTCTGAGGGTGGTGAGACACTGGCACAAGCTGCCCAAAGAAGCTGTGGATGCCCCATCCCTGGAAGTGTTCAAGGTCAAGTTGGATGGGACTTTAGGCAACCCAGTCTAGTGAAACATCTACCTGAATCTCGTGACACTTCAGACAACACCTCACTAGTAACTGAGCAGAAGAGAACAACCTTTTCTTTTGATCTCCCACACATCCAGTCACTGCAATGCCACCAACACTTTGCTGACGTTGTCCATCTTGCTTGCTGCCATTCTTGCTTTTGCTGAGGAGAGGTGGTGTGCCTGACCAGGTCACACACAGTTGGGTTCAAAAGCAAGGACTGTGATGAACACTCTCAGCCACATCAGTAACTGGAGACACACAGGGCACAGATTACTAAAAAAAGAAAAAAAGGAGGAAAACCCAAAAAAGTAATAAACCCACCCTGCTCTGGAAATCAGCTCAAAGAGTAGGCAGCAGAAACAAAACTGAATGATCTGTGGGTAAGAAATTGGGAGTATATTTCTGTTGTAAGACAGAGAAAGCAAGCTAGAGGATGGTGCTCAGGAAGGGAAACGTGGGACAGGTGACCCAGGCTTAAGTGCCATCTGGCAAACAAGGCAGTTGCTGTTTCACTGTCTCAAGCGACCCTCTCGGCTATTAAACACCAGCTACCAGCAGCCCACTTGCTGTCTAAGCTCTGCAGAGACCACACACCCAGAGAGACCCTCCATCTTCCCATCACTGCAGGAAAAGAGCCTCCCACCTCCACAGCTGGTCATAGCATCGCTCCCGCAGTCACCTTCAAACAGAGTTTCACGGCTTTGCCAAAGCACTGCTGACACTTGTCCCTTAAGAGCACCTCTGTGACAGTGGGGACAGACTGAAAGAAAAGCACTATTCCAAATCCTGCGTCTTGTTGCTGTGTTCTGCCCAATGCAAAAAGGCAACATCCTGAGAATTTTAGAGCATATGTAGGCAGTTTACAATATACAACAACCAATTCTCATACAGAAACATCAACATCCACATGTCACACTGGATACCTTTATGCAGAGACATTAATCACACTCAACAGCACTAAAAACAAGCCCAAAGAGCAGCTATACAGAATGGGATGCAGACAACAGAGTAGCTTCATTAGGAATTCTCAATTGCTGCAAGTTCAAATTCTCACCACAGTGCAATACTAGCAGTTATTATCATTCAGGAATTATTGTTTTTCAGTAAAAACAGACATATTTCCAAATGATTCACTCTACCTGAGGAATTAATGTTTTTGCAGCTCTGTTCCAGATTCTAGGTCAGGAATCTCCTTTTTATTCTGGTAAATTCCACTAAGATATCACATGTAACAACAAGTTCTTGAAGCAGTTTCATCAGATCTTCCCTTTCAGGTAACCCACTGCACTCCCACGTGAGGCATAGGTGCCTTAAAGGCACAAGCAGCTGAAAGTGCTGCAGTGAAATCAGATGATCAGCGAGCGCAACCTTGGAGCCTCTGCAGCCTCTTTTCAGCTTTGGAAACATGTCCTGCGATTTTCAAACTATCCAACAGGGAAGACACAAACCAGTCCAGGAGCTTAAAATCCAGATAAGGCATATAAAAGCAATTTATATTCAATCAATTTTGAGAATAAATGTGAAAACAAAGTCTGACAGATTGTGCTGCAGCACATACCAAGGGTGCAGCACTGCAGCAAAAGCCGTCACTCCCAGCTGTATGGAGCTGTGCAGCACGCAGCACGGGATGGCAGGGCTGACAACACCAGGCAGCAGAGCCACGCCACCAGGGGACCACAGCTGTTCTACCTTTCTGCAAGCATCTGCATTGCATGAGACAACAGAGGAAAATGTGAAAAGTAAACATTCAAGGTAAAGAAACACATTCCCAAGTTAATTAAAGAGTTGCTTGAGCTTATGCTCATCATGATCAGTCACGTAGAAGAGCACATTTTCAGCTTACGATGAAGTTACCACTTTTAGAGGTCAATTAGAACACTGCAACATACATGAGAGGTACAAACATAGGTTTCTACCATGTCATGCAACAATGTCCTCTCTCACTCCCACTCCACCTTTTCCTACTGTGGCACTTACACTTTCAGTGCAGTGTGTTTGCTCTCTCCTGCTCCTGCACCTTCGGAGGAGATGGGATGACATGCGACATGTTGCCCACTGGCTCTCTGAGAGAGGGGGTGCTGTCCTGCAGTTGAGGCGATGTGTGTCACCAGAAGGCACCTTCCTCAGCTGCCTGCAGGACTGCTGTGCCGCAACACAGGTCAGGCAGCCCTCTTGCATCATTTGCCTACAGCCACAGATACTTTCCTCCTCTACCACTCAGCCTGACACATGAGCCCCAAGCTCCAGTGCTTTTGTAATATTAACCATCAAAGCTGAATCCTACTAGGACTAAGAAAGTCTCAGTTCTAATCTCCTGCTGCTCTGCATTCTCAGAGGTGTGCAGTGCTCACTCAAGGATGCATGTTTGGTCTTGGCCACAACACTGTTTGCAGGAGGCTTGAATGAAATCTGTCGTGCTACTTCTGAGACAAACAATCACAAATCCAACTCCATAACACTATGTTTTGTGGCAAAAAAGAAAAAAAAAATCTTATTTATATCAACACCTGTTGCCATCAAGTTTGCAATTTGAAACAGTAAACCTCAAAACCGCTGAGTTAATGAGTTAATTTAATTCTGAGGCTGGATACTATGACCTGGGCTGCACAACAGGTCAAACTATGATTTAATCTATGGCTTAAAAAACATTTAGCTAAGTAAATTCTGAATTATATATGTTTACATGCAGGGGCTTGTCCACCCAGTACTGATTCAAAATTGTCAAAGCCTACACTTTCCCCTCTGTGACTTGAAGGGGCAAAACCACCACATTTCTCCCAAACCAGGGCAAATGGCAAGGGGTGGTTAAAAAGCACCCACACATGGCAGTGCACGTCTCCCCCTGCTTTATTCTGGAGCACCCAGGGGCCCACCTGTGAGAAGAGGAAACTGCCCACAGAGCCAGGCCTGCCTGTGCCCGCTGCCAAGGGAGGATGCGGGCTGCCACCAAGTGTGGCTGCATTGAGGACAGCCAGAGCAGCTCAGGATGGCAGCTGTTACAATACAGTGGGCTGAGGAGCAGCTATACAGAAGTTTCCAGCTCACACAAGGTATCTACACATGTGAAACCAGGGCATTTTGCTGGTCCAAGTTCAATACAGCTGATCAGAACCCAGACAATAGGGCTCAGAAATTACTTTGCAAGGAAGACATTTGAGGTTAGATCAGTACAATGAAGTTCTGACAAAAAGGGCCAAAATTCTTGACATTTAATAAATACAGGAACTTTTCCACTGAAGTCCTCTAAACATGGTGTCTCTTCTCCTCTGCCCAAACCTGGGCAGCACTTTGTGCAATCAGGAATTTTGCAAAGGCAGTGCATCCAAAGTCATCATGAAAGCAAGGCGTTGGCAGAGATCTGAATGCAGGCAGAAATGCTTAATATGCTAAAGGGATGCTATCACCACACAAGTGACTTCACAGACTTCAGACCAGATCCTCAAACTTTAGTTTTATAGTAACTTTCACATGGCCCTGCACTGCATCTGCCCCCTTCTAGCCCCACATTCCCCTCCCTTGGCCAATGTAAAGCAACCCTGCAGCCAGGCTGGGAATCGGGCAGGGCTAGCGAAGGTGTGAGGGAGGCTGATGGTTAATTTTTACACAGATCAGCTCCTCCACGTGGCTGCATGGAGTTTGTGCCAGCTGGAGTAGGGCTAAAAAAGGGCACCTGGAGGAGAAAGTGGCCAGGATGAGGGGAAAGACAAACTCACCTCCTCCAGTAACAGTGCCCCTCTGCACAGATGTATCACTTCCCAAATCCACTGGAAGGAATGGAAAGGATGTGAAAATCCCTCTCTTTTCTCCAAGTTCATAGAGTCGTAGCAGCAATCAGCCATTCTCATCTGTCACTGTTACACAGAAACAAATGTACCAGTTGATGTGTCCTTACACTTTACAGTTGTGTGTTTTGGCAACTTTGTTCCTAAGAGAAGAAATGATCCATGTCATTCCTAGGATTATAGGTGTGATCCTAAGGGGTTCCACTAAAGGCAGTTTTCCCAGCTCTCATGGCCCAAGACTGCAGAGCAGGCTGGGTGCAGAGTATAATATTATAACTCATCTTTTTCTCCTTTCTCTTTTTTCACCCTTTCTCCTTTCAGCCCATCACTCTGATGATACATTCACCTTTCTGGATTTTGTTTCTATGAGAAATTCAAACGTTCAGGAATGCAAACATTAATTCCACTGCACAACTACCACAAGAATGCACTGAAATATTCTCAGCTTTGTTTTACAGAGAAGGAAACAAAAATTACTTGTGAATGGCCGTAATGCTTCTATGCATGCTGCCAAGACACTTAGGTATGACTGTGTGTTTCACCTGCCTATCTCACTCCACCCTAGTGAGGGTTAAAGAACACAGGGCTTGAGTGATCCTTACAACCCCTTATCTGTCAAGATTAGCGCCTCAGCAGAGGAACATCACTGCCAAAACCTAAGACAATGCCAGAGACAAAAAAAAAAACATTAAGACCTAAATTGCTACATTCCGATGACTGACATTCAATGCCACACCTCATATTTGGTCGTCTCAAGAAGCAGCAGTTTTCAGACTGCTGAATCAACCCAAATCCTATCAACTTCATGGGATGAACATACTTGGAGTGCCTTCTCAGAGTCAGGGTGGTTATCAAAGCTCCTAATACTGGACTATTCAAGGCAAATGGTTTGTAGCTTTTCCATTAAACTGGTTCTGTCACCAGCTCTAAACCTCAAATCCAGAGATGTGACTGTCCACAGTGTGTGCAGTGAATGGCCACCATTGCCATCAGGAGCAGACTGCCAGCCCCTGTCAGCCTGGCAAACAGCTGAGCTTGGACAGGGAGAGAAATCCCACCTTTGGTGGCTACAGAGAGAAGACATCAAACTAAAGGACTAAAGGCTGCCAAAGATTCAGCCCATCTAAACCAGAGAATAACAGTAGAGAAGGATGAAGACAACTACTGGCACTGGGAATGCTGGAAGTGCTGGCAAGCAACACCTGCACATCAGTTGCCTTCAAGTATTTGAAAACATTTGTGCTTTCTACTTCACCTGAGTTGATTAAACCATTACCTAAGGCAAAATGTCTGCACAACAGGTCTTAGACTTGTGAAGACGTAAGTAAGCAGGCCACAGCCATCATAATGAGGGCTCTCCCTTCTAAGAGGTTTTAAGGGTTCCCATGACTTGCACTGCACTAGTCAGTGCAAAACACATTTCTGCTTACGAATTATCTACAATTCATCACACTTCCATGAACCTTCCAATCCTAACGGCCTCCTAAAAAGATTATTTGCTTCATTTTAGTGTAACAACTGTATCAAAATTGACCTTTTCTGTCATTTAGCTCAGTCATGCCAGCCACAGCTTTTGAAAAATTCCCATGAGGAATGAGGCTGATGGCTCCTCACTGACTGCAGCCTGTGGTGGGTGAAAAGATTTCATGGAGGACAAGCACAACCTCAGAGTGCCTGTGTACAATACTCTGGTTAAGGTCATGCTCAAAGAGGCAATCACCAACCCATTTGAACAAACAAAATAGCATGGTCTTTATTGCAAAGCATGGCAGGCTTTCAAACATTATAATTTCTGGTAACAGCCACATCTGAGAGTTCTCTTTTTTACTAAGACTTAATTTTGCCTACACTTCCTACCTCGTGTTAAATGATGAGCCATAACTTTTTCTCAGTTGGGCCAAATTTTTAGAACACAGAAAAAGCCAGAGGGCTAGCAAAAAGCTTACACTGTTGTAACTTATTTCTACTTCCTAAGATGTCAAAAATTGGTCAGGCTGCCCTGTGTTAGAGTGCAGGAACTTTAACATTTATAGGATTGTGGGGTTACTCAGACCAAGAGACCAGGGGCACCTGACTACTCTTGAATTGCGCTGTTCTCCCACACTCCTTACCTTGATTCACTTCTTCCCACAAGAACTTTCAGCCATAAGTCCAAATGAAACACAACCAGCTCTCCATGTGCTCCTTCTTGTCCTCCCTGCAGTGGTACAGAGGGCTGGCTGCCCTGAGCAGCCGCAGATGCGCAGCCCCATGCCCAGGAGGGTTCTCGCACTTCAGGACTGCAACTCAGACATCACTCTCAGGCCTCTTGGAAACCCAGGGTGGGGAAATCAGCCTGGCAGACAGTGCCAATCATTTTTTGCTGTCCTTACTACTGCAGAGCCAACACAATGGAGGAATTCTGCGAGCACTGCGATCGCAAACCATCCATGGAGCACGCTGCCCCTGCCAAAAAGTGCCAGCTGGCCACTGGCTGCACAAACTGACCAGAGTACAGAGCTGTTGGTTCTGTACTCACACAAACTGTGACACTGAGGAACACTGTCCCTCCTCGATATCCTGCAGGCCAGGAGATGCATATCTCTGCCAAGAGACTGTAGGCATGTGGTAAGTTGCTACATTTTTTTCCTAAACTCAGAATGCCTGAGACTACTCCAGGGTTGTAAAAATACTTCCCCCTCCCCACTGTCATTACTGTGGTATCGCTCGGAGAGGTTGGCTTGCCCATCCCAGCAGCTTTCAGAGGGAGACTCGATAAGCAACAACCCCAACACACACAACAGCGACAAGCATTCCTTCCCGTGATTTTTGCGGAAGATTTTAACAGAATTTATGTGTTAATTAAAATCTAATCTCACTGCACCTAACTTGAATGTGCTTACTTGGGATGGTTACTTTAACTTGTGTTAATTGGTTTAAAGGCTTCAGACACAGTATNAAAAAAAAAAAAACAAACGCAAATTTGCAATGAAAGTGCGGTCACCAAGGACAACCAGCAAAGGTCTGTTGTGCCGCTGGCTTCACATAGCACGTGGGACACCTGACAAAGCCTAATGGGGTACGTTTGAAAGATTTCAGGAAGAGGAATAGAAAAGTTTTTCAGTGCTCCATCAATTAATTCCCTCACAACTGATTAACAAAGGCAGAGCGTAGGAAAAGCCTATGTATAAAAGAAAGTTATTAATTATATGATAAATGTGGGCGGGCTGGGAAAGAAGGGGGAATTCAGGAAAAATAAGCAACAGGAAGGGAAGTATGTGGCCGCAGCAAGGAAACAAACAAACAAACACACAAAAAAAAAAAAAAAAAAAGACAAAAAAAAAAGTGGTTATGCAAAGGAATCGCGTTAAGCACCTGGAAACCTCCAAAATCTCAGCGCCACCAAGTCCCAGCCGTGGGTTTGGGACCGTCCCCGCGGGCAGCTCGCGGCAGCCCCGGAGGGACCGTGCCCTTCCCGGGCGGGGACAGAGCCGCTCTGCGCTCAGGAAAGCGGCTGTTCCGGTCCCGTCGGAAGGAGCCCGACGGCGGCTCCATTTCCGAGCGGGCGCCGAGGCCGCGGCGGGGCGAGACCCCTCCCGCCGCCGCTCCGCGAGCCCCCCGGCCCCGCCGCTCGCGCAGGAAGG
>VXAU01004333.1:0-21429 GCA_013399695.1 Formicarius rufipectus | reverse complement strand
CGTCGGGCGGGGCGGGGGGAGCTTTATGAAGGGCCCCGGGAGGGAACGGGGCGCTGCGATGGGCGCAGGTGAGTCGCTTCCATGGTTGGTTTCGTGTTCCAGAGCCTGCCGCATAACCCTTTCCCCAGCCCTGTCCTGGGGCTTCCGCTGCCTCGGGGCTTTAGGGGCCGGTGGCGGTGCGGGCAGTGCCGATGCTGGCTCCGTATGAACAGGGTAGAGCCCCGTGCCAGGTGGCAGAGCGAGGTTTTGTCCTCTCCCGGCCTTGCATTCCCCCTTCAGTGCCGTCTCTTGAAAGCTTTGGGACGTGTCCTTCAATCTGGCTGTGGTTGGTTCCAGCTCTGGTATGTGCCCTCGGAGATGCTGAGGTGAAATCAGAGACACGAGATCCCCCCCAGCACCGGGAAAAGCTGCTGGCGGTGTTGTGAGCTGTAGGCAGAGCCCCGAGGCTGCCGGCAGGCCTGGGGAGCAGTCCCAGCCCCCGAGGCAGCACAGGCTCCGCTCGCAGCGTCGCCTTCGGCCAGTGTGTCTTAGCTAAAGCTGTCTCTTCAACGATGTTTGATTTCAGACAACGCCAAAGGAAGATGCTTCAAGCACCAGGTGATCTGCCTGTAATGCTTTGCTAAAGTATTGTCCTTGCTGTCATACTGAGTTTAAATATTGTTCTTTAATCCTGTTTCTGTAAGCACAGCCTGAAATTCATTCATTCATGGCGAGACTTCACGAACGAAGATTTGGGAGGGTTTTTACCCCCGCAGAGTCGGTGAATCCCTCAAGCCTGTGCAGTGGATTTTTTTTTTAGGTGAGGCACAGCGTGCGCAGAACTGGCCCCACCCTTTACTCCTGAGGTCCATCTGCCAGGGCCCAGCAAGCTTGGACGGTGACAGTGAGGTCCTCAGGATGTAGGTTTGGTTAGAGTATCCTTCTCATAGATGGATGGCCTGACAGGGCTGAGCGAGCTCCATCTGCCTTGGTTTGGAGTTAGAGTTGTCCTTCTCCTAGGATGATTGCCGGGCGGCTGACGAGCCTATCCTGCCCAGGCGAGTGTTGCGTTGGCTGGGAATAGAACTTGGGCCTACCATGTGGCAGGCGAGAATTCTACCACTGAACCGCCCATGCTGCCCATTCACAGACTGAAATACGCTTTTTCTGAATGACGTGTCATTGGTGAATGACACCAATTGGTGAATTCTCTAGGTTACAGCTAAAATCCAAGCTCACATAAAAATACAGAATGAACAAGATCTTGCTTGCGGGCAAACTGAGGAAGGCTATGTAGTCATTCTCGCTGGGGAAAGTATTTGCCCGCCTGACACTCCACCCACGCACCGGTGTGTAGCTGTAGAGGCACGTGCTCCATGTGCTATGCAGTGCAACCACACTCGGTGGTTTTTGGTTCTCCACTTTACAGATGCTACTTCTAATTTCCAAACCAGTATGAGGTAGGTTTATTAATACAATGACAGCTCCTGATACTCATCTAGCAATGACATATCTGGGTATACGAGATGAAGTGAAATTTAAAAAAAAAAGGTATTTTATTTCTGCAAGTGCTAAATGCAAATGCTTCAAGCTTGCCAGGAGTTGTGTACAATAGGGGCTACTGTCTTCCCTGTACTTCTTGGATTTGCTGTGTTGCAAGAGGAATGGGACTGTGTTTGGATACTTTTTCATATGTTTTATGGTGAAACTCATTGAGGAAGAATATTGGCACCAAAGGTTTCCAAGCATTTCAAAAAGGCATGAAACATGATGGGAAGAAAACTGCCAAGTGCTGCCAGGGGATCACAATGATGCCTCCATCTGAAAAAGAACCTGAAGAGATGTTGGGAACGTATTGTTATATGTTTGGCATCCTTCCTCAGGCATAATCAACCCACCTGTTGTCCACATTGGTTTCCACTTGGAAAACAGTTTCTAGTGTTCATAGTTCAGTTTCCATCATTATGAAGGTGGAGTTTTGGGCACTGAGATTGACTCAGGGACTCTGGGAGACCACATTCAGGAGAGGATGAGATGAGAAGGGACACAAGAGGGAATGTGTCTCCACATGTGAGGCACTCCCCTGGTGTATCCTTCATACCAGCTGAGTGGATCTCACTTGGTTGTTGTGGTCAGCGGTGTCTGCTGGCTGCAGCAGGCTGTGCAGGACCTTTCCTGGCACTCGGGGACTGCTTAGCAGCCTTGAGGGGACACTGAGGGAAAAAGTTTCTTTGTATTTTGGAAATTCAGCACTTGTCCTGACAAGCATTGTGACCATGCCCCAGTCTTTGGTGATTCCTCATCATACAGTAGTACAACCAAGAACAGAATGCTCACTAAGGACTCAATGTGAGAGACACTTCTCAGCCTCCTGTGCCACCAGATGACAGCAGCATTGGCACAGCAAACTGCTGCTGGAGGGAAAGCACAAGGTGGAAAGTAAAGTCCTGACCCACCCAGCATGAATAATGGAGGCAGATGAAGGAGGTGAGGGGGAACAAACTGAGCTGAGCTGATAAAGGGGGAGAAAGAAGCTCTTCCTCAAGGTGGCAACTGAATCAGCTGCCGGGTGGGGACTGAAGTGTGAGGAAGAGAGAGTGAATGGAAAACCATGAAATGACAAATATCAGATCTCTAGATCCCAGTGGGAGACACCCTGCCCACTATATGTGGTGTGGAAGCAGCATGGCTGCAGCTGGTGGTACACTGCCTGCAGCAATAGGGCTGCCACTGCTCAAGCTGGTATCTTGGGGAAAAAAGCTTGGTGGTGTGAGGTTAGAGACTTAGAAATTTCTGTCCTGGGAAAGGAGATGACACAGAAGAAAACAGGAAAACTAAGGAGGCTCTGGCTGCTCTGAGAGCAAGGAGCAAGTTTATTTTTTTTTAATGCTTTTATTTATGGAGACTCAGTGCAGTCAATTGAAGCTGCAGAGAAAAGGACAGAAAGGGACAAGTGGAATGAGGGATATAACAAGGTGAGGAGGCAGCTCCAGCTCGTGTCTGGGCGAGGGAGATACTGAACAAAAAATATCCAATTGGCAGGGAAGATGGGAGAAAAGTAGGGAAGCTCAACTCACCCTGAAGGGTAAAGGGGATCAGGAAGGGGAAAATGACACAGAGGCTGGAACAGGAAGAGAGGGCAGAGGCACAGGTGTGTGGGGGAGAAGGCCCACTGGAGGTTACACTGCTGGTGGTGTGTCCTTGTAGGATACTTGAAAGAACAAAGGCATATTGTAAGCGTGAGCAGTCCAGATATTCTGAGCTTCTGAGACTGCAGCTGTGTAGTGAAACCTTGAATGTTAGTTCTAAAAAGATAAAAGAGAGAAAACTGCAGATGGGAAATATGTCTGAACTTGCAAAAATAGCGGAACAAAGAGATACCTACGTGACAAAGGAATCATGAAAGAGTAGGAACAGCACTTTGTATGAACAAGCAACTTTAGCCAATAATAGAATAAAGCAAAACACGTGGACAGTAGGTAGTAGCCAATAAGCGCTTGATGTGTGATACTGATGCTCTAAATGTATAAAACAACAGGCTTTGTAAGCAATAAATTGGCATTAGCCTGGAATCATATTGGTCGTTGTCCTGTGTCCAATTTCCCGCTAATTCCGCATGTCCTTGATTAGGGTGGGCTGGAGAAGACTGCTCTGTTTGTGGGCAGATATGGATAGCAGGGTGGGCTGAAGCTGGGAAGGAAACCATGATCTTCTTACCTGGAAGACTGTACCTGGAAAGTGGTATCCTCTTACAGTATATGATTGAAAGGTTGTTTAGTTCCAAGGGAGCAGGGTATAAGTAATGTCAGCAGGTGTGACCAGAGATGATGGGTGAGGGGAAGTGACAGACACCCATAAAATCATTAATATGGGGAAGCAACAGAAGCTGTCAATGTTTCTTGACAGCAGAGGACCCATATTAGTGTAGTAGCTTTAAAAAAACAAAAGTAGCTCATGCAGCTTATGCACAGCTTGATAACTTGAGAAGTGGATGGCTCCAGGATATCATGAACACCAGAGGCGTGAGATTGAAAAGGGATTCACCAAATTCACAGCACATTTATCAGTGGTTATTAAAAATGTCCATCTGAGTAGTTTTCCCGTTTCTGAAGTCTCTGAACTAACTCTTCAGATATTCTTGCTATTCTGTACTCACTCTTTCTGTGGTGAATTTGACTGAAGTTTCTGAGTTGATCTAAGAGCATGCAGTTCTGCATCCTTCCTAAAACTAGTTGTGCATCTGTGCTGCTTCTGCTGCGCCAGTTCTGGGATTTGTTCAATTCATTAAACTGACGGAAAACTAACTCAGAATGAATACTTCTCTGCCTGTTTAGTGCACTGAATTAGCCCCCTGTTTTCTAAGCCAGTGGTTCTTGCCTCTTTCTGCAAAGATTAGATTTTTTTCTTTAAGTGGAAGTGGAGATTCTCCTGTTATCTGATTCCAGGTGTTTAGGTTTTAAGCATTTAGAACATCAGAGTCACGATAAGATCCTGCTATGATAAAAGGTCCTGACAGAGCTGGAGCCTTGGCTGTCCAAGGTGCCACACAGAGTTTAGGAACGTTATTAAACACAGAGAGCAGGAAAAAAGAAGCATGCTTGTGTGGGCAACAGTGCTGGCATAGCTTGGTAGTCTCACATCTTTATCAGCATTCTGTATGGCAAACAATGTAAGTTTTGTTGGGAGATCTCAATATGTACTTCAATACAAACATAAAATGTGGTTTAGCTTGCCTGTATGCTCAGTATTGCAAGAGCTTCATTGGAGAGGCACTGAGAAATCACACAGCCTTGTGTACCTTCTGTGAAATGCATTTATGTGCTCTGGATTGCAATTCACAGAGTGTTGTAAAACATGGTAAATGTGAACATTGATCTCTGTGACGAGAGCCTTCTCCTTTCAACTCAGAGGCTGTGGGGTGTTATCTTTCATTTATGATCCCTAGCAAGTGTTTTCCTCTGCCAGTTCCATGTCACTGGTTTTTCAAATATGAGTTCCTGAAGCACTATATCAGATATTTACCAACATTAAGAATGGTGTAAAATTAGACCATGTGCCTTTTGAAATTAGCCTATAATCTAAAGAAAGGGCCTGGTTTGTTTACTCTTTAATTAAACAGTGTCATAAAAGTCCCAAGAATAGTAGTGGACCATCTTCCTATGATGTATTTTGCCATCAAGAATAGGAAAGATGGGAAAAGGACAAAAGCATAGCTGATACAGGCAGAGCAATGGGAATAGACTAGGAGGCTTCTCAAAGGCACTTCTGGGACCGTGATCTATAGTTTTATGTTTCACACTGAGCAGGTGAACCATCAGAAGAAATTCTGTGAAGATGTTCAGCCTCCAGATCCCTGTGCACATGTACTTACTGTCCCAGCATTCTCAGCCAGGAACTTCTCTTGGCTTTGAATACTGATGGCAACCCAGCACTTCCCTGGAAATGCCACCCTCCTAAGGCAATGACCAAAATACTCTGCTGTGAAGTCTGTCTTTAAACAGTGTCATTCTATAGATACTGAATGACAACGTTCACTGTTTCAGCTGCTGTTGTGCATAAACCTTCTACATTCAAGTACAGACTTGACCCTCTCTCTTCTGCTTCTAGGTGTGTTCTAACTAATGGGCTGTGCTGTCAAGGTCATGCTCTTCTTTCCCTCTTCCTAGCTTCATTTATATGCACAAATATCCTGGTTTGGCCAGGACGTGGTTAGTTTTTGCAGTAGCCAGGAGAGGACGTGGCCAAGACTTGGAGGTTATTCTGTACCACCTCACCTCGTTGGGGATGGGGAAAGGGGACTCTCTTCCATTGAAAAGGGATTTCTTCTGGGCAAGTAAATGTTGCAGTTTGAATGGTGCAGTATTGTTTACTGTTGGGGGCTTTCCATGTAAATAGTTTCTTTTTCTTACACCTTTTGTTAATATTGTTGCTGTTCATTTTCTTATCTCATTCCTGTTTTCAGTAAGTTGTTCTTACCTCAACCCATGATCTTTTCCTTTTTTAGCTCTGGTTGGAGTGGAGGAGGGGAAGTGATGCATGGTTTTAGAGGGAGTACTAAATTGGAGAATACCATTCCTACACCATGACAGCTTTAATTGGCATCCAGTGTCGGGCTCAAACAACAGATCTGCACAAAGCAGATTGGAAACAAATTTGATCTAGCATTTGTTGTATTAGGTACAGAGCCACTGGCTCCAGTGTTGCTTGGTCTGTTCATGTGGGTGTGGGTACCTAACCCTGCACATGTTTCTGTATATTCACTGTGCGCCCATCACAGCGCTCTGTTTCAGAGCAGTGAGAGGGATCAGGGTTGTTCTGTTGCTATACTGTGTAAGGGTTATTCAGAGCTGCTGTCATTAGGTGCTGCCTTTGGGAGACCATTAATAATGGTACCCTGCCTGTGGGGGGAGCAGGGGATGATGATTTTCCTCAACTTTTCACCCCCTTTTCGTCCTTCAGGCATGTTACAACAGCTTTTGAGACTGAATTTCCTTTTGGTGTTAAGGAAAGCCTGTTCTTTTTGCTAAGCCTGCCAGGTCTCCTTACTGCTGTCCACACCATGTTTTGAGTCAAGAAATTTTTTAGGAAGGTCATTCAGATATCTGTCCTGAGGGTGGACAGTCATGAGTAGCATGGAATGTGGAAGAAATTGGGCTGTTCTCTGCTCCAATGATTTAGGAGTTCAGCCCTGAAGAGCTAGAGGACATTGATAAAGTGAGAGATAATTTGCAAGGAGAATGCTGTGGCAACTCCAGAGGAACAACTTATTGCAGCGTGCTGGGCCCTGGCTACTGCTTATCAGACACTGCTTGCTACTAGACAGCACCCTCAGGGAGAGGAGGAGGAAAGCAGACCAACAGGCACTGTGGGCATTCAACTGCACCTAAACCAGAGGAACACCCCGTGCAGGTAGCAGTCACCCCAGTATGTTCAAGACAACATCGGTTTGCTTAGCAAGGTATGAAGAGAAAGCAGGACCCTCAAAACAGGAGGAAGAGGCAGGGACAGAGATAATCACCCCATCCCTGTCCCCAGGTGAGCTGCAACATATGCAAAAATATTTCTGTCACCAGCTGGGAGAGCCCCTGGTGACTTGGCTGGCTGCCCCAAAGGTGGAATATCATGGCCCACAACATAAAAATAGATGGGAGTGAAGCCAAGTGATTGGGATCCCTGTCCTGGGATGTGGGCTTACTGCTAGCATGACATCCTGAAACATGAGGTAGTAAGAGAATCAGTAGTTCAGAAGTGACCTGACTGAAGGCAAGCTCTGCACCAGGCAGCATGAAGCCATATGGTGGGAATGCCAGACAAGCTCCAGGCAGAGGCTGGTACAAAGCAGGAGGCACCAGCACTAATACTGGTGCTGCTGGAGGGGAGGCAGAGAAACCATGTTTACTTCTCTTATTCAAGTCCCTGACTGACCCAGAAGATGCCCATTTTCTGGAATATGCGATGCCCTGTGTTAAGCTAGGAGAGCTTTCTCCAGTCTCCAAAAATGGTTCTTTGAGTGACAAGACCCTGCAGGATTCTGGAGTTGGATCTCTGGATTCACATAGTCACACAGGTCCCATTCTGCAGGCCCAGTATGAGTCTGTATCCCATTTTTCTAGCAGAAGTGGTTATATCAGCCTTTTGTGATGTCTCCATACCTCAGCTACCTCCAGAGCAAGACTGGACTGGTAGTGCCATACTGTCCCGCAGTGGTAGCAGCTCTGAGTAGCCTGGACACAGCAATGGCAGCCCAGAAAGGAGCCCGGAGCTCCAAGTTGTAAACTGTTAACACCAAATTGAATAGTGCCAGGGACTGGCCTCAGGTGTCAGAGCTCAGCTGTCTACACTAATGTTTCAGGCCTTCCTCCACATGACTGTGGCCTGTGTCAGCTCACATGTCTACAGGCAGAGCAACAGCACAGCTAAGGAGTGAACACAGGGGAGAACCACCACAGCCAGTGGGCACTCGACACACTACGTGGACTAAAGCAGACTATGTAGACATGGCCAGGTTAGCAGCACCACCAAAATCTTGAGCTGGACACAGTAGATCAGTGCACTTTTGTCAGGGGAGAAGAGCTGGGTCCCAAACAGGGCAGCCTTAGGTGCCCCTGGTGGATAGTGTGAGAGAGAAGATAACAGTTCTGTGATCACACAACTGCTCTGCTTGACTCTGCAGAATGCAGATGGTCCTGGGCCATCACTTTATGGTCCAGTTCTCAGCAGAGGCACCAGCAACAGGAAGAAACTGTGAGGCTGTGTCAGAAATGCAAAGGAGAGACTGAAAGCTGTGGTGGACCTGGGCAGTGGTGGAGTGTGTTGGAATGGCCACAGCAGTGGATGGTGGAGATGAATTGGTGCAGGCTGACAGATGGAAGGGGGGTCAGAAGGATGATGGGGTATCTTTCAAAGTAATGTGTGCCTCTTAAAATGCAGTGTGGATGCTTCTGCTGTGAAATGCCCAGAGACTAAAAAAGTTGAATGAAATTTGGGCTGCACCACTTGGTGTGCTGTCCTGTCCAAGACTTCAACCAAGACATTTCCATGTGCCAGCTTCCCACCTGCCAAATCAGGGAAATAATCCCAAAAGCAGAGAAGTTCAGACTAGAGGGGACCTGCTCCACCCTCCACAGCCCCAGCCCAGGGTTCTGACAGCATGATTCCTGATAGATGTTTGTTTGACCAGCACTTAAAAACTTCCAGAGACAGTGATGTCCCATCCACCCCAACAACATTAATTACTAAGAAAATTCTCCTTGGTGTATCATTTCATTCTCTCCTCTCTAAATTCCCATTTCTTGTCACCAAGAAGTGAACCTTCTGTCTTTTTTTTGAGTCCCAGTCCTTCTGCACTGGCATTAACCATACTCTCCTGTTTCAGTTTGTGCATGCAAAAAACATTAAATAAAAATATAAAAGCAAGGTACTTTTCAAGAATTTTCATGCTATTTATTTTGTAATAATTCTGTACTGGTTATTCTATTAATAATAAAATGTGTAAAACTTTCTTCAAATAAACTGTCTTCTTTCTGCAGTTCACTAAAAACATAGCTTCAAATGCAGCATTTGTGGAACATTCACATAATTTACATCTGTGCTATGCCCCCCTGCCCTGCTGCTGGTTATAGCCAGGCTGCCACACAACTTCTGAGAAAGTTACAGGTCTTATCCATTTCACATGGATATGACACAGGCCATAGAAAATGCAGATACCAGATTCTGCTTTCCAAAATCTTTCTCAGCCTCCATAAATGGTTAATAATATACAGCAGAAATACCGACATCCTGCAAATACATACACAATTTCCTCCCATCAAAGGTGGCAAAGCATGGTGGAATTGGATAATGTGTGTCTAAGTTTAGGGAACCTCCTTTAATTTCAAAACAAATTTTTAATTAAGATATGATAAATGGAAGGATAGCAGTTCCTAGCTATGAGATATATATATTCAAGAGGAAAACAAAACAACGAGGACTGAACGAATAAACCCCCTGAACCAAAGCCCCCCCCCAGAGTCTGTCCCCGTCGGGCTCAGTGGCATTTACGGGCAGCAGGCGATGAGTGGCCGGTGCTGGGCTGCCCCCGGGAGGCTGGTGGATGGAAGAAAGGCTTTGGCATGTCCCTCTGGAAGCTGTGCAAATCCCTCTGTGGGGTCGGTGGGGAGAAGCTGCTCAGGAAGGGCAAAGGGCTGGGATCCTCTTCCCTCGGCTTGTGGTCTGTTGGCCTCTGGGCTGGAGCCTCCGATGTAAAGATCCCTCACGTCTGGGCTGGGCTCCGCTGGGCTCCCTCAGGAAAACCCGATGTAAGGGCCCCGGCTAGCGATGTCATCTCCCTCTCTTTTGGGCACAAGTAACTCCACAAAATCCAGGGATTGGGGAAAAAAAAATGTGAGGAAAACAAGGAAAGAAGCCAAACTCAGGCAGAGGTTTCTCCCTGAGCCGTCTCTCCCCTGCCAACTGCAAAACCAGAGTGTCCGCTTCCCCCACTCCTTAAATCAATGGTCACCTTGCTTCTTTTGTTAGAGGCAAATGGACAAAGATAGGCCCATTCGCCCCTCATTCTGGTGGTAGGGGGAAGAAAAATTCCATGAGATTCTAACACTTTCACGTGTCACCTCCTCACACATGCCAAACTCCCTGGTTTGCACACCTTCCCTCATTACAAAGCTTATTTCATGTGTTGTTGACCTTATATATACACAGAGTCACTGCAGAGACCACAGACAAGTTCTGTTGTGGAATGCAGAGTTCCAGACAGAAAGTATCAAACCAGTAAGAAGTTCCCAGTTAACATGGACAGAACAGGGTAGCAGCAGAGATGGCAATTGCCACTCTGTTCCTTAGGAATAAAAGCATGGAGAGTTTCAGGTAGGCTATGAGATTGCACAAGGGTCAGTAACACAAGAGGAGAGTCTTAAGACAAACACTTTTTGTAAAGTTTTAGTTTTTGGAAAGCCTGTTTAAATTCTTCATTAAAAGCTGTGTAAATGACTGGATTGATCAATGAGTTTAGGTAACCCAACCAGGTAAAAAAGTCCAGTAGGATGGGATGAAACCAAAAGGCATCTTGGCAAATGGGTAGGACTAGGGACATGGCAAAAAAAGGCAGCCAGCAGAAAATGAAAGCTCCCAAAATAATGCCTAAAGTTTTGGTGGCTTTTGTTTCCCTTGCAGCAGAAATTCTTTTCCTTTCCAGCATACTATCTGCAAGTTTTATTTTAACATGATTGATAAATATTGAGGATCCACCTGAATGAGAATGCCCTTCTTGCAGGCTAGTGTTAATGGAGCAGAGGGAAGACCCCATAGAGCCAGTGACCAGGTGTGCAGTAGTAAAATGTTTCCCATATAATGAGGGTGGCTTCAGAATTCTGGATCGAGCTGCTACATGAATTCTACCATACAATATCAAGAGGAGGACAGTTGGGATGTAGAAAGCTCCACAAGTTGAATAAATTGTGTAGGAAATTTGGTCGGTGTTCACAGTACACTTTGCGATTTCTTCATGAGCTTTCACTTGCCTCCAGAAAAATGGTGGCACAGAAATACTAATAGATATCATCCAGACCACAGCAATCATGAGAGCTGCTTGGCCTGCAGTCCGGCGTTTGGTGTAGTCCAGAGCATCTGTGATAGCCCAGTATCTGTCCAATGCAATAACACAGAGGTGTAGGATGGAGGCTGTGCAGCATGTGATGTCTGATGACAACCATATATCACACAGTACTTGGCCAAAAGCCCACGTGTGGGTGACAGTGTAAGCAATGCTGACGGGCATAACAAGGACAGACACTAAAAGATCAGTCACTGCCAAGGACCCAATGAGGTAATTCGCAGGTGTGTGGAGCTTTCTAGTCAGAAAAATTGTAATAACAGCAAAAACATTTGCAAGGATTGTTGCCAAAGTTTTAACAGACAGAAGGATTGACAGTGAAATCTTCAGCCCTAAGAGTGTCCTTTCATCCCAAGCCAGTGGTGTTTCAGTGAAATTTACTGACGTATTTGCTGAGCTGTGGAGAGAGAACTCTAATGAATGGTTGTATTGAGTCATCCTCTGCTCTGATTTTACCTTCCAGTGTGATCTTTCTGGGACAATGAAGAAATATGCTTGCTTCTTTTGATAAAATAGACCTTTTTGTACTTCAGTCCAACACTGAAGAAATATTAACTTGTTGAAAACTTCAGCTGACACAGTAGACAAGGTACTGTCCTAAGGAAGATCTTCCATCACATCAATGACATCATTGTTGAAGCAAAATGTTAGTATAATTATCCAGATACCAGTCTGGCGTATGACAATGCAAGCAGTACTATTAAGTGACAGGATTTTAGGTGGGTTTCATTTTCATCTTGAAGATGAATAAATCATTATCTTTTTTTCACATGTCCTTTCTGAACTAACCTGCAAAGCTGCATAAATCGGTACTGAAGGGTATTGAAAAGAAACATCTGAGCGTGTAGTTAATGCTCCTTTGCCTGGGATAAAGCTGCCCTTAAGAATATTTTCCCTTTCTCTCTAATTAGTTGACTGTCATGTTTTTGGTATTTACCAGGGACAGTTTATTAATAGAGTACTCAAGATATAAAACAAAAATGCCTGAATTCCTTCTGTAAATAATAATTTCTGCCAGATTTGCAAATGAAGACTTCTTTTTGAAAAGTACAGATTTTCATTTTCATTTATTTCCCCAGACCATTCAGTTTTTCTCTCAACATTTAGTCTTCAAATGAAGTCAAGTGTTAGGTACCAGAACTCAATGTGTTGGCACACATTATAGCACAATAAGCAATCTACAGCTTTCCCTTGGATAAACTTAATGCAACCTGAAGTCTTCACAAACCTGAAGAAAACATCCTAACACAGATTTCTTTCAGTCCTTTCACTCACTTCCATCCATGAGTACCATAATGGTACTTACATTATGCCAGCCCAACCTTTCCTGAAACATCCTGAATGGCTTTGTAGTGTGCTATGAGGGCTACAAAGAGAGACACTGAACCTCTCCAAGGAGATAATCACCAAGCCAGCCTTCTCCCAATCATCAAGGAGAAACGCCTCTCTCAGTCATCCCTGGTACAAATTCATGCATCCATGGAGAGTCACTTGGTTGGGAATCTGTGGAGCAAGAGCAGCACGAAAGATTTGGCACTTTGATGTCAAACAGCCTCTCTTAAGCTCCTAATCCTAACATAAGAAACAATACTTTCAGTTTTGTGTATTTGATTTATTATAAACAACCACTTTCTGTAAGTTAAATTGATTTTTAGAGATGCTTTTTCTTTGAGGTGTATTTTTTCCAGTAAGAGGACAGAGAAGAGTCTCATATTTCATACTAGACTATTACTTTCTTGATTTTTTTTTTTGCTCCAGGAAAGGGAAGATCACTTCCTAATAACCATTTTTGTGTCACTGAGAAAAGGTGCAATTTACAAGAATTTTTTAACATCAAAATGCTTATATTGACCAAAGTCCATCAAATCCAGTCACCTGTCTCTGACAATGGCCCACACATTCAGCTCAACCCTGTTGCGTTTTCCTGAGGCTCTCACAACACTGATACATTCCTTTGGAGACAGAGACCAGAACCACAAGATGTGGATGTGAATACACTACTGACTTACACTGCAGCATAATGGTGTTTTCTATTCTGTTTATTTGCTCATGATTCGTGAAATTTATGTTGCTTTTTGAATCCTTGCATAGCACTGATCTGACATTTCCACAGAGCAGTCCCAATTAATATAATTCCAAATACCTTGAGTGGCAATATCAGCTTTTTCCCCCCATCAGCTCACATTTTGTATCTATGAGCACTGTATTCATTCTCCCACTTTTTAACTAAGGTTCTTTGCAACTCTGCACAGTCACTCCTTATCTTTATTACCATGAAGAGCTTTGTTTCATCATCTGATATCATCATCCCACTTTTTATGTACTTTCCAGATCACTCAAAGTCTCTTGAGAACCTAAGTAATTATATTGGTCGGACTTCATTCACTCCATATACTCATCAGCTTTTCTTAATTACTTCAACAGATTGCTGAGACATAACTTTACCAAAGCCTGAATTTTGACTGTTCCCCAAAACACTGTATTTACTATGTGTACAGTAATACTATTGTTTATTGTAATGTCTGACAAGTGGCTATGGGTGCAGATGTTGGGCTGTGGCTCAGAAGTTGCCCAGATTCTCTTTAGGAAGTGACACCACAGCAGTTGTCTTGCAGTTGGCAGGTGCAAAAGCAGTTGAAGTAGAAGCTGACCCCCGTGCTGATACCATTACACTTTGGATCTTGAGTTGCACTTTCTGATAGTGATGTTTTCATTCCCTTTGGCCAGAAATATTCTACTTGTAAACATCCCCCAGTTTCTCTTTAGTGAACAGGGATGCTGAAGTTAATCTAGATTCTCTGAGAAATTTCCTTTATGTCTTCTGGGCTTATTTTTTTTCCATACCTTTGCTATCCCTTTTACTCTCTGACACAGTAACAGCTCACTTCAGAGGTCTCACGTTTAGAATCCAAGAAATCTCTTACCTGAACAATGGGCTGATTGTGCATCCCACGCAGGAGAAAAGCTAAATCAAAACCACCAGACAGACTGATTAGCAATATTAAAGACAATTACTGTATTTCTTAAAAAAAAAACCCTTAAAGCCAAGTCCAATCTTGATTTCAGTTACTGAGAAAACTGATATCAAGCCTTTCCCATATAATGCAAGTATCAGCTTTTGGCCTGTGTTAGAATAATTCCAGCAACATGAAGTGCACCTCATCCACCCACCTGTATATGAATAAGCCTAATAGTAGTCCTATTGCTTCCAACAGCCTCTCAATCACTATGGGAACAAAAGTAAGTTAATGTGAAATGTGGTATTTTCAGTGAAACGAAGTAGTCTAGAGGTCAAATGAATTGTTAATCTTCAACATCCCAGTAAATGGGACACCCCTATATTGGAGAAAGTCTTACTGAAACCAAACAATGCCTTAACATGCAAGTTACTGAATTGTTGTCTTCCTCTCATGTGATGACCAAAGGAATAGAATCAATTTTTTACAAAAATACTTGAAGTCAGGTATTTGTCCTGTACTCAGAAAAAGTTATCATCTAGATGAAATGAACATAATCCAATGACTTATCAACAACAAAAAAATGCTGAACAGAGGAAAATTTTCCTGTTAAAAAAAAAAGTTCACATAAACTACAGACACTGAAAAAGATTACATTAAATGTTGGGCAGTCATTTTATTAAGTATAAGGCCATGCACATAACTGCCTATTAAGAAAAGCAGAACACAGACACACATCCTGAAACACCAGAGCCCAGGAGTAGGAAGCGGCCAGGCGGCATGTTCGGAGAGAGCGATGGGATGTGCAGCCTGGGCAGAGAGCACCTGGCATCTGAAGCATGAGAAGCACTGGGCAGCACCTGGTTGTTGGGGAATACATTCAGTGCAGGTAGATTGGGGTGAGCTGCAGATTGAGCATTTCAGGACAGGAGATCACGCCCAAGGCAAGGGAACATGAACTGCCGACCCTTTGCACAGCAAAGAGCTCCAGGGACCTGCGTCCCCCCCAGGGGACCTGACACTCAGAGACACAGCAGGAGCTGACGACCCCCAGACCTCCTGTGCCTGGACTGCAAGGGGATAAAAGCCCAGGGGTTCCTTTGTTCTGGGGCCCTCCTCAGAGGCACCAGCTTGAGCTGTTATTTTGGTATTGCAGCACGATTAAATTACTTTCAGGATGGAGAGGTTTGAGACTCTGCAATGGGAAACCTGGGATGGAGCCGGTGAGGAAACGAGCTCTGACTGTGAGTGTGGGGGGAGCAGCTGTGAAGGGACTCCAGTCCCAGCCCAGCTGATGTGGCAGTGAGTGCCAGAGTGGCTCCTGGATGGTCAGGCAGGGAAGTTTCCTTACTACTGGTGATGTCATCATCTCTTGATAAGATGGCATTATTGGCTCTGCTGTCTGCAGCCGGCAGCCTGGGTCAGTGCTTGTGTTGGCAGTGCTGTCTGCAGGCAGCTGTGTGCACTGCGCGCCCCCACCACGCAGGGCACGGCACGTCTGTCACCCACACTTCACAGGATGGGAATCCTCTCAGGGGCCTTGGCTGCATCAGCACTGTCCTTGGTCCATCTTTTCTTGAACTTCACCTGGTCCTCTTGACTGTGGAAGAACTCAAAAGACGGAGCAGGTTTTGAATAAGTTCTTGCATATTTGGGACAATTGACTCAAGTGCACAGCACAGAGTAGCTGTGGAGTTCAACTTGGAGACAAAAGTCCTGTTCAAACATGAAATACGTTTAGAATTCAATCCAGGAATCTGCCCATCCAGAGATCATAATCAAATCAGGATGCAGCCTCTGATGAAAATCAGGCAATGCCATAGTGTATTGCACTGAAAAAATGAGAGCTACAGTCTGCATAAATCCTGTTTGCACATGAATTTCTGGTCAGTCTCAGCGGCAGCTGGGCCCTTCAAGAGAGAGCATCTCTCTTCACCGTCTGTGAGGGGAGCTGGTACAGAAGAGTTCATGTTTCTAGGGAAGTGTACCTGACACTGCAAGTGTTCACTCTGGCATGGCTCATGCAGCACAGCTATATCTCTAATGCTACAATTATTGTGAATATTTCCAAGTAAATCTGGCGTGCCTGTTTTGTTTCCTTGATGTAGAGAACAGCACTCTATCTGAGAAACTGTATAGAAAACAATTCTCATTTTAAATAAGCAACTACAGTAATTGGCAAGCAAATATTGGCAATGTTTAATACTTTTGCTGCCTTCTCCCCATCTTCTATTTTTGCTTTGCTTTCAAGAAAGTATTGGTATTTTTCCTCTCTTACCTTTATTTATACACAACCAACATGCATCAGCTACCCAATACACTGGTAACTACCCAGTTACAAATGCTGTTACACCTTACAACTAAATATTACTTATCAAAGAGAAAAACTGGTATTTAGGACAAGTAATGCTGGCAAATACTACATTGCAAAACCAGGCTCTACAGTATGTTACCCATAAGTTCTTTGGAGAGAGCAGGGTCTGGAACACGTAGCCCTGGGTACTCCCTCAGCCATAAAGTCTCTCACGACAAAAACACACAATGCAACATCTCCAATGAACACTTTCTCACATTTCAACTTCTGTTATTACTTGGTGTCATGAAATCAGTGGAATTTTAAGTGCCAAAGAAATACAGTGGGGTGTGAGATTGTAATGCCAGCTGTGTCTAAGTGCCTGCAAGGTGACATTTGGGACAAACAGGGTGACACAATTGATCTGAACGGGCTAACTGATACAGAAACTCTTACCTGGCACATCTGAAGAGTGGTTGATCCTCTCAGGCTCCCTCTATGAAGATTACTTTCCCCTCACGTCCTAGAAGCTGTTTTAATGGTGCCCATTTCTTTTGAGTTCCTGAAAAGGAAATCTGGAGTGACCCCAGCTTACAAAAGCCCAACTTGAGCATATCAACCTTGTCTGGAGTCTGGAAGCAGAGGTGGACAGCAGGAGAGCTGCAGCAGGAACAGGAGATCAGTCTGGGTCTCCCAAGTACGTTCCCTGAAGTACTGGAAAGAACAGAGACTCACTGCTACAAATTCATACAGAGCACCTCTAGACTGTTTTCAGACTTGGGGATTTTTTCAAGTATTTAATGATGTTTTAATACCTTCATTCCTAAGTCAACAAAATGTTTGCATTCATCCAATGAAACCATGGGAATAAGGCTCATATTGAGCACTCTGGAAAAGCTCAGTGCACTCAGAGTCCTCAGTGCTCAAAACTTCCTATTTTTTAAATCAGCTGAAGTCTATAGTGATAACTGCTGGAAAGAAATGCAAAGAAAAAAAAGTTTTTGCAGGTCTCATCGAAATTGTCCTTACTTGGTTCAGCACTTCACTGTGCTCTGTGGTTCTCCCATTGATGCTTTATTTAAGTTAGTTTCGCTGTGCTCAGCCATTCCCATGAGACTTTGTCCATGAGCACAGTGGTTCACTAAGATATTTCAGAGCCATCCACATGCACCAGGTTCCACTTGTATGTTTTGGCCTTTATTCCTTGCCTGACTTTCTCTCCAGTCCAGAAGTCAAGAAGAATTATATTTTTTCCAGAAAGGATCTTACAGGATTGCCTGTAGAGAGATTTCAAAGGCACTGGTTGATGTGCTAATACTTCAATTACATAAACAACTAAGCCTTAAAAATGCAAGCTGTGATGATATATTACAATTGATCTGCCTAACTATAGACACTGAATCAGAGTGTACCCCTGACTGCCAACAGAGAGGATGAGATAGCTTCAGAAGGCAGCACACAGACCTCTCCTGTAGCACTTCTTCACCAGGTAAATAAAGTTAAAATGCACTTTTGCAGAAATATATTTTACACTTCTTGGAAGAAGCACCCTGTGTCCTCTGACCTCTGTCCTGGAGGCAATCCAGGAAGAAACTGAGAACAACTTTGGCCCGAATGACCTCAAGCTGCAGGTGGTGTGTAAGGGAACATACAGGGATTTTACCTATATGTAAGCAGGATGAAATACGTTCTACCATGCAATTCTACAATTCTACTAACAGTTCCACTGTGATGGGAACAAGGAGGTCCAGTAGTTGTTACTTTCAGTAACAATTTGGGTGATGAAGTAGATAGTGGAATGACACTTCTGGGGTTCCAGCACACTAGGAAACAGAATTAAGGTTAAATTTGAGTTTAAGAACTAGGGCAAGGTATTTAGTTCAGAAAAGAGCCAGTGCCCTGTTGTGCCATCACAGAATATTCTGAGTTGGAAGGACCCACAAGCATTATCGAGTCCAACTCTTACATGAATGGCCCATATGGGGATCAAACCCACAACCTTGCTGGTATTAGCACCATGCTCTAACCAGTGGAGCAAATCTCGGGTGATGGAGAGTAACCAGCTCAGTAAAATCTCTGCACAGGGTGGGACCAACATGCACTTTCAGCAGAGACAGTGATATTGTACCTGAGCAAAATGGCAAAGACCTTGGCAGGTGTGTAACTAGGAATAAGGCCTTGAATGGATCTTTTTCTATTTACCTTGGACAAGGCCAAATGGCAGCCCTGCATTCAGCTCTGGGTACTGTTCCCAAGAAGGACCACATAGACAGAGATCAGAAGAAAGCAGCAGAAATAAACACGAGAGAGCTCCGTACCGTCAATGCTCGTTTTATTTATAACACGCACGTTATACCTACAGGGTTCACACACAGTTACATTATTCTCTCTAGTCTTCTATCTATAGCTCATACAGGGTTCACACACTTCTATTGGTCCTTAGGGCAGCCCAGGTCCTCCCCCCTTGCAGCCTGTGGCATTCTGCCCAGCAAGCATGCATTCCTTTCTTGCTTATCTCTAACTTCGCTTCTCTCTGCAGCCTGCCACGTATACTTGGCTTGTGCACGCAGGCCTGCGTTAATACATCGTGCCCTGTATCCATCAAGATTCCTACAACACAGAAATCATCAGAAAAAAATTTGTATGGGAATAAACTACATGAACAGGGATGTCTGGGCTGAAAGGGCACAGCTGAAGGAGAGGTTCAACAGCCTTTCTATGCATGAAAACCTGCAGAGCAGTAAGGAGCAGTCTGTTCCTCATAGCTACAACAAGGATCACTGAAGGGACAGGGATTTAACTGCAGCAAGGAAGACTGAGCCATTAGGAAAACCTTGCAGATAGTAAGAGTAGTGAAACTTAAAGTATTGTTTGGGGACACTGTGACATGTCCATCACAGAAAGTCACAAGAACAGGTCAAACAATCTTTCTGTAGTGTGATTTCTTATAACAGATGAAGTACCAGGAAAGCAAAGTGCATTAGACAGGTCTACCCCATGTAAAATGGTGAAAAACAGAAGAGTTTGTTTGACTGCAATATGGTGTAAAATTGGCCAATTCAAAACGAACAAAAACCCAAGACAGTGCAAATTTTGCAGAACATCACAGTTCATATCTGGAAGTATCTTAAGACTCAGGATTATGGTGCTGTGGTTCTCCACATAGGCAAAGGAACTCAGATAATTTTTATTGCCTTCAAGTGGAGGGTGGTGGGGAATGACACAGTTGTTTGTAAAAACCATCACTGGATGTAACTGGGACACCAGAGCTCTCAGCCTGCACCATTTCAGAGCATGAACAGGAAGAAGGAACTCCCCATGACTGTGCCAGGCAGAAGCATTGTACCTGAAGGTTCTCTTGACGCACCAGGACATGAGCCCCATAAGCATCTTCCACATGCCCCTGGCTTTGTGAGCATTGCTCTCTACCAGTGCTCTACCCTCCTCTCACTGCACTTTGAGCTTTAATACACTTCTTTCCTTCTGCTTCACTTTCTAGGATGCAGATACAGGCTTCTCTGGCATATAATGCTTGGTCCTTTGGTTCCTGAATGTTTATAATGTGCTATGAAGCACTGACCTATCAGAAGCATTCCAGCTCTAGCAGCCTTGGCAAAGAAGCTCAACAGTTACTGCTCTGACCACAGTGCTTCTGGCCATGATGATGGTTATTTTTTTTTCCCCTGATTTAGAATAAATTCCCTTAGCCACCCCAATTTCAATGAGCTCAGAGATGGGAAAATATCTAAATTTCCCTTGCATAATGTCTCCATGCTCATATAGGATCAGTAATGGGAAGGATGGGAGTTGGCAGGAAGGAACATCTTTTTTAATCCACCATTAGGAAATTTGTAGATGACACTAAGCTGGGGGAGCGTGTTGATCAGCTGGAAGGCAGGAAGACTCTGCAGAGGAACCTGGCCAGACTGAAGAGTTGGGCTGTGACCTACAGGATGAGGTTCAACAAGGCCAAGTGCAGGTCCTGCCCTTTGGCCACAACAAGCCCCTGCAGCAGCACAGGCAGGGACAGAGGGGCTGCAGAGGGACCAGCCACAAAGGGACCTGGGGGTGCTGATGGACAGGAGGCTGAACATGAGCCAGCTGAGCAGGAGCCAGCCCGGGTGGCCAAGAAGGTCAATGGTGTCCCAGCCTGGATGAGGAATAGTGTGGCCAACAGGACCAGGGAAGTGATTCTTCCCCTTTATTCAGCACTGGTGAGGCCACACCTCAAGTGCTGCCCAGTTCTGGGCCCCTCAGTTCAGAAAGGATGTTGAGGTGCTGGAGCAGGTCCCGAGAAGGGCAGCAAGGCTGGTGAAGGGACCTGAACATAAGTCCTATGAGGAGAGGCTGAGGGAGCTGGGGTTGTTTAGCCTGTAAAAGAGGAGGCTCAGGGGAGACCTCATCACTCTCTACAACTACCTGAAAGGAGGCTGTAGGCAGTGTGGGGGTTGGTCTCTTCTCCCAGTTAACTATCAGTAAGACAAGAGGGCATGGTCTTAAGCTCTGCCAGGGGACGTTTGGGTTAGATATTAGGAAGAAATTCTTTACAGAGAGCATAAACAAGCACTGGATTGGGCTGCCCAGGGAAGTGATGGATTCTCCATCCCTGAAGGTTTTTAAGATGAGATTGGATGTGGCACTCAGTGTCATAGTCTAATAACCACAGTGGTCATGGATCAAGGGTTGGACTTGATGATCTCAGAGATCTTTTCCAACCCAGCTGATTCTATGATTTGACTCCAGCACTGCACCTCTGGGGATCATGGCTGGTGTACACGCTGAGAGGTATCTGTTTACACACATCTCTCAGTGCACTGTCAAGGGGCAGAAAGGACTCATTACTCAAAAAAAAAGAGGAAAAATCCGTCAATTTTTGTGCTAATTTTTGACATCAGGCTGGTTGCCCTCAGAGCTGTATGTAGGACACCTCTAGACAGGCAAATGGCTGCAAGCCAACTGCTCTGCCTTGCTGTGTACATGCCAGAACAGAATGATTTTTGCCATTGGGTTTTGTTCAGCATTTAGGTGAAGACAGTGCTCTGCCATCATGCTTACTTTATGTTAAATAGGGAAATGTCCTGGTTTTAGTAGCC
>VXAU01004331.1:367892-435250 GCA_013399695.1 Formicarius rufipectus | reverse complement strand
GGTGGCCTTGGCAGTGCTGGGTCCGGGTTGGACTCGGGTTTGGAGGTCATTGCCAACCACAATGACTCTGTGATACTTGATGGGTCCCTTGGTGGTCTGGAGGTGTGACTTCACTTCGTTATCGGCTGATAATTGGTCACTAGTGTAATGTAGCCAAATAGTTTGCTGTTGTTTGCTTTTCTTTGATTTTTCTCGTGGTTTTTTTTTGGTTGGTTGGTTGGTTGTTTTCCGTTTCTTTGTTCGTTTTTCCTGATTGAAAGTTCCCTGTAACTTCCAAAACTTGGAATTAGATTTTTGGTGCAGTCTAAACACAGAGACAGAAGGCAGGTTTTCTGGAGCATGGCTCTGTCATGTGTCAAGTGCATTCCCTCAGGAATCTCTGTGCAGTGCTGGTTTGTCACCTGTGGGAGCGTTAATTCAGGATAAAGAATTATTGTAAAGTTAAGGCTAAAATGCAAATGGTTTTGTTAATAAGCATGGGCGGTTTTATTTCAGCATGAAGCACCCGAGGTCCTGTTGTGTCAGGCACCTTCTGCAGCATCTCCCCTTTTAAAAGGCTGAAAGGGGCTTTGAGAGTCAAAAAACCCCCAATTTTAAGTGTAGGCGAAGGTTTGTTTTTCTTCAAGCTCTCTGTGCACTTAATGAAGGGATGTTATTGGCAGATGCTGGAGAAATATTTTTTTCCATAGAAAATTGGATTTGGGGCATAAAACTTGTTAATGTTAATGAAGACAGGTCATTACTGGTTTGGAGTCAGAATGCAAACTGCAGGAGATGGAGTGCACTGGTGGCTCTGCTGTGGGTGCTGCTTTTGTGTGGGAAAAGCCCCGGTGGGGAGTAAATCAGGCGAGTTGGGCAGGTGTACAACGGGCTGTGTCCCATCACTCTGCCCCTCCTGCTGGCTCCCGGGCTCGCCTCTGTCTCAGGCAGGGTAATTTACAGGCTCCAGGAAAGGTATGTTTAGATTTAAGCTGTGCAATAGTGTAACTAATGAGAAATATGGGAAATTTATAGCACCTGATGATTGATTGGATAAGTACCTAGACATTAATTGAAATCTGAGGACTCCCAGCTGTCTTTCAGTTAAAAAAGAAAAAGGGAAAAAGAGTAATTCTTTTTGGGCACACAGAACTACTGCTTTGTAGTGTTTTGGAAAAACTTTTCCTGTTCATGGTGAGTGTGGTTGGGAGGAAAGGTGGGAGGCTGATGGTGTTCCTTGGCTAACTGGTGTGTGTCCCCACACCACCTGATGGGGTTGCACCTCTGGCAGTGTCACTGCTCCTTATTTCCCAGTCTGTGTGACTTCAGTTGTCTTTCCCTGGGGTTTGGCCCCAGTTCCAGGGGGAGCTTGTTTGCAGCCAGCACTTGGTGCTGCTGCCCCCCTTCCCTGTGTGGCAGAGGCCTCTCTGTGGTGTGCCGGATGATCTGGATGAGTTCTTGCCATCAGCCTCTCGTTAAGGATGCTCTTGGGCTGGTCATCCCCGCAGAGCGCACGCAGCTCCCTCCTCTGCTGCCCTTCTCGAAATGCACCATTCTTGCTGGAGCTCAGTCTTGTGAAAATGTCTAAATTTTCCCATTAAGTGCTTAAAAAGTAATAAAACTAAAGCCATTAGCCTTCACTCGTCAGATCTGTATCAAGAGAAATATTCTTTGGTGCAATAAATCTGATCGAGTGTTCGACATTTATATCATTCGACTTCATTCTCTGGAAATGGACCTTTGAAGGTAAATTGCATTAAGTAGGGCAGTTTAAATTTTTAATACAATCTTATTGTAACTGTTAGCAAATGATTAAAGTGCCAAGGGGGGGCTTATGTGTTTTGGGAGATTTATGGGAAATGCTGTATGATGCTTGTGCTCCGGTGGGGAGCTGCTTTTGTGGCAGCTGGATGTGCAGAAACCCTCAAACCCAGAGGATTCAGCCTCTGGTGGCACAGGAGGTGACTCCCTGTCTGCTCCTGCGTTTGTGGAGGGTGTTTTTGGAGCAGGATTTACTCCACCTGCAAGTGGGAGCAGAGCTCTTGGAAGCACAAACCCAAACTTTTTCTGACAGGCATTTGTGTGTCTGAGGTGGAATTAGATGGTCAGTGGACACCGAGCTCATGGGCTCAGGGGATTGATTTTAATCTCCTTTGTTTTTCTTTAAATTAAAAGAACATTCTGTATCTCTCTTTTGATGGTGGACAGCCTAAGTTGTTCTTCAGAAGCTGTAATGTATTTGTGCACCTTTTGCATGTTGCTGTATTAACTCAGATTTTTTTATTTTTTTTTTTTAATGGAGACTATTCACACATTGGGGAATAATACCCATGTTTCAGGGGAGGAAAGTGGTATTCGTTCCAACTCTGTAGTGAATAGAATGCTTTTAGAGGTATCCCAGGAGTCAGGTTAAAATAGACAAAGCTTTTAGGGGTTTCTCTGGTCCTCTGATATCCCCAGAAATGTTCTAATCAAAGCATGGGTAGCCCCTCTGTGTAAATCTGCAGTTTGGAGCAATGTCATTGTGCTTGTGTCACACACTGACAGGGAAAGTGTGTTGGTTGGAAAATGGGATGACAATAGCAGTTCAGGGTTTGAATGAACACAAGCATTACACCCACTCTACCTGTGTGAGGTTTGGTGTCAAAAACATGGGAAGAGAAGAGAGCCAGGTCCTTAAACAGCAGAGTTCAGTTCATCTGAGCATTATTTCAATGCATGCAACAGGCTGAAAGTGGATTGGGCAGAGTGTGGTGACCGTGGACTCTGCACTGTGCTTTCCATCCTCTGAAAGGGGGGGGTCAAGCCTTGCCCTTACACCATCCACACTTCCTTACAAACAAGCTGGTTTGGGGCTGCTGCAGTAACTTAGTGTGTGTAATTTCTATTTTTAGGGGGCTGTTTTCACTCTCACAGTGGGCCCAGGTTTGGGACCAGCTCTACTTGGGTGAACCCCAGGTGCACTTACCCCTCTGGGGTCAGAGACTTTGAGTTATTAGGCATTAGTTATTTTAACTTGGGCAGTTTTAAAAAAACCAGCATTGACTATTCTGGCATTTTGGTGAGCCTTTTCTTCCAGGAAAGTTAATAGAACTGTGTGACTGAGGCACGAGTTAAGGTGAGTTAGATTCAGTAAACATGCAGAAGTTGCTTTCTTTGCAGAGGGATGGATAAACCTGAGGGGCACTGGTGTAACCCTCAGCTTTGTGTCACTGTGTCCTTGCCTCTGCTCTCCCTGGGTGTGTCTGAATCTTCAGAAAGCAGGAATGTTCTCCATAAAAGCAGTAATTTGAAAGTGTGCTCCAAAAACAGGCTTTCTATGCAAAATTTGAAGTATGAAGTTATTTGCCAAGATGGTGAAATCCTTAGGCATCCTATCATTTTGTTATTTAAATGATTTTGATCTGGGTAATAAATTATTCTATGTTTTAACATAAAATTAAATACATACCATGACATTTTGTTCTTAAAGGATAGTTAAAAACCCAGCTGCTTCCTTTAGGGGCATTTTAAAAAACACAGGTCAATTTGACATAATTGTATTGGTATATTTTCAGTTTGATTTTTGTTTCCTTTTTTCAACTTTTTTTTAAAACCCTTGTATTTAAAATCATACCTTTGTGTAGGATATAACTGGATTTATGGCTTGATTCCATCCTAATGGAAAGATCAGGGGAATTCACAATGTGCTGGGGAGGTGAAAGCACGTGCAGAGATCTTTACCTGTGTGCCTGACACAGTGTCTGCCCTGTAAATCCTTAAGCCAGATTGTACTGCTTGAGACACAGGTCAAGTAGGGAAGAAAACATAGGTTTGTTTTTTTTTTAATTTCTTCAGGTGCCTTCCAGTGGATTTATTGGCATATTTGTTTCCCTAGTCTTGGGAGACAGTGATTTGCATCAATGTTGGGAATAAGTGATGTGCAGTGTTAATCATAGGTACCTGTGGAGGGAAAAAATATATGTTGGCATTGATTAAAGGTATTTAATACTGAGTTTTATTTATGTCTGTATTTTCATATCTGGTAAAACAAGAAAAGTTGTTTTTTCACAGAACTGGAACTGAAATGTGTATTTTGTGAAGGATCACCAAAAAAAAATCTGAAAATGCCATTAAGGTGTGGTTTTAAGATGGTTTTTAAGGAGAATTGTATTGAAGTCTTCTAGAAACATGAACACTGAACTAGCCCATTGTAGCTGAACTTGATTATTAACTGTGGGGATCAGGGAACAGTATTTTTTGATGTAAAAGTCTTACGTTCATTCATATATTTCTTACTTGTATCATAATACAACATGGCCTAATAGTTCATGGCAATGGACTCCTCCTGAGCAGCTGAGGTTGGTTTGAGCCGTGTAATTGGGTGTCCTGGCAATTTCTTTCATCCCAAAATTGACATGACTGTCCCACCCTGAAGGGAGCTGTTTGTTACAGTGGGCACTCGAATCCCCCAGTAATCAGAGCAACCCCACAACCACTTCATTTCCACCAAATTAACAGCCCTACAGAGTAATGGAGATAAATGTATTTTACTGCCCTGTGATTAAGGGCATTCGGGTAAGAATTGGCTCCGGTATTAAAATCTGCTCTCGCTGGATTAATATCCAGTAAACTTGGGGCACTTATGGCTTTATCTTACAACAGATACCCACAAGGAGGACAGAGTTTTAATTGGAGTCTCCTCCCTCAGTACATATCACTGCTATTTCTTGATTTTTTTTTTTTTTAGCTCTATCCTGTCAAACTTCCTGAAGCCTTTGGTCCCCTGCAGGACAGAGTTCTTGTTTCTGTCAGAGCCTGAGCTGTGCTGCTGAGCAGGTCCCAGGGAAGTGCCTGCCCACTCCATGCCCACGCCCCTCAAGTGGAACAGAGGTCTGTCCCCCCAGCAAGTCCCACCAAGGGCTGTGGTAGAGACACGGAGTGGGTTTGTGTCCAGTGGGAGCAGTAACTCACCTCCCCAGTGTGGGTTTGCATCCCACTGTTTCTGCAGGGAGAAGCAGCGTGGGGCATTCCTGGCTGGGTTAGGCAGAAGTTAGCTGGATGAGCTGCTGGAGGCAGACCCCAGCACTGGAAGTGTTCTCTGTTACAGCTGGCATGTGGGATACCAAGCTCTCCTGCAAAACACAGAAGTACAGAAGTTGTTTAGCCTAAAAAACAAATGGAATTTAAAGTAACAGGCACAACAGCCTTAATAGTGACTTCCACCAGGAGTGTCTCCCTTTTGAAAGCATTTGTGGTTAGTGCTTCCTCTGGTGGTTATAAAACTGCTGCTGTGCCTGTCATGTGGAATTGTGGGCTGCATTTATTGTTATTCAATGCTTACCTGCACTGCAAACGTGGGATGGTCAGCTGGAACAGAGACTTTCCACATAATAAAATGCTATTTGTCAGGCAGAGTCATCTGTGAGTAGGGGGGAGAGTTGTTTAAGGTGAAAGCCAATGTTGGTGTCATTCCAGCTTGGGGTTGGTTTCCCCACCACCACCCCAGTAGTTCAAACAGGTGTTTGTGCCTGTTTATCCCTCCTCTATTTTCCAGGCAGCCCTGAGCATTCCACCTTCAGCTGAAGGGTGTTTTCTGTCTGTCACTAAGTGGGGGAGAGTCCACTGCATTCCCATCTTTTGCAGAAGTGGCAGGTTTTCTGTGGCCATGGTGTTTTCTCATACTGGGACATGCAGTGGAGATAAACGTTCTTACACGTGTTTGTATGAGAAACCAGTTTTGATTTAAATTAGTGGCAACTGAAGAATTAAGTATTTGCATCTCCTAAATATGCAACAGCTGATAACTGAGAAGTGCCACCAGATGCTACAGATATTGTATGCCTGGAGTCTTCTCTTTTAGTCAATTTCAATCATTCCTTGGTCAAAAAACCCAAGGTGAGCAGCACAGGAATGACCCACTGCCCTTTGGCAAAGAAAGGTCACCGGGTTGTTGGTAGCTCTGGATGTTTGACAGGACCCATCTGAAAACTGGGTCTCAGCCTAGGTGAGGTTTCCCTCAGCTCCTCTCCTCTGCCTTACAGAGACACCTGAGAGGGCCAGGTGAGACTGAAACCTCTCACAGGGAGGGTTTTCCCTTCCTGGTCCCTTTTGCAGGTGGGCTGGTGGTGCTGTGGATGCAGATGGGCTGGAGTGTGGGAATGCTGTGCAGCTCTGAGCCTTCCTGCTCAGGGGAACAGTTCTCCCAGCAAACCATCCCACAGGGAGCTGGGGGAGCTGAGGGATGCTTGGGAACGAGTGGGTTCACTGACAGGAGCAGATGGCAGGGGCTGGGAAGGGTAATGCTCCTCTGGTGTGCTGGGTCAGGCAGCACATGGAAGAAGAGCCATTCTGACCAAGGGCTTTCTCTCCCAACATGGTCATTTTATCCACTCTGCAGACCAGCAATTTCACATTCTTAAAGCAGAATACAGCTCCCAGTCATTCTAGCTTGTGGAATTCTACTTTAAATGTCTAAGAAATAAGCATCGGTCTTCCCCAAACACCAAATATTTGCTAAATATCAATTCTCCTTGTTTACGCTCTAAAAGTCTGTGGCATATCCCTGTTTATTTGCAGAAGAGTTCTTGACTTTGCACATAAATTTTGTTTAGCTTTTCATGGCTTGCAATAAAAATCTGCCTGAAATTGATAGCTTAATTGATATGTAAGCACAGAGAATGCAGTTGATTTTTAAAAACAGTTGAAATGCTTGTCACGGTCTTGGTTGTTTTTGCTCTTTGCCATAGATTTTCAGTATTCTTCTAGAAACATTTTTTAGCAAGTTATTAAATGGAAATGTTGAATTCAGAAGCAGATTTGGGATGAGACAGAACCTGAAAGCTCTGGGGCAAAAAGTACTTCTACTTTCTTGCATTTTTTCATTCACTTTATAGAACAGCATTTGGTTTAATTGTGTGACTGCTCTGGACTGACATTTGTTACAGGGCCATGAACTGTATAAACTGGGAATTGTTTTGGTTGGAAAAGCCCTCTGAGATTGTCAGGTCCAAGCCTTAACCCCTCACGGCCAAGCCCAGCACTCAGCCACGTCCCCAAAGGCCACGTCCACGTGTTTCCCAGACACTTCCAGGGATGGTGACGAGCAGTAAGGGAGGAGTTGGGAGCTGGAGAGGGATTTGGGCCAAGGGATGGAGGGACAGGGCACAGGGAATGGCTTCCCAGTGCCAGAGGGCAGGGCTGGATGGGATATGGGGAAGGAATTGTTCCCTGTGAGGGTGGGGGGTCCTGGCACAGGGTGGGCAGAGGAGCTGTGGCTGCCCCTGGATCCCTGGAGGTGCCCAAGGCCAGGATGGATGGGCTTGGAGCAGCCTGGGACTGCACTTGTGCTCAGGTTGTGGGCTCAGGTCAGTGAGTTCAGTGTCTTGGGTTGCCTTTGCCTGTGCCTTCCCAGGGGGGTGATTTGTCAGGCAGGGCTGTGTGTGACTGTGCTGCTGCCAACCCCCTGTGCTGGGTGGAAGGGAAGAGGGGAATGCTGCCCCTGACCGATCACCTCTCCCTCGTGAGAGCAGGAGCTGCTGCAGATAAGAGGCTTTGCAGTCACTGGGGGGTTCATTCAGTTTGGGTCTTAATTCAGGTCTTTACCACATATGATGAAGACCAACCCATGTGCATGTGTTAAAATCTGACCTTTGGTTTGCTCTCTGCATTCGCTAATGTGTTTTAAAATATTTTAATATATGGCTTCCCAGGCTCCAGATCAATAACCCAATGGGTCTGAAATGACAGAGTGCTACGATATTCCTCTGTAATTTAAACGTGATTAGCTGATGAAGGTTATGATCAATATGCCAGGGGAAGATAAATTAATTGATATCATCCTTTCAGGATGATAAGAGGCCTATTGGAGGTGGGATGTAACTAATGAAGCTGCTTCTTCATATATATGAGCCATTTTTTATACAATGTATTCTCACTAAATCATGGTTATGCCATCATTCATTTACATGAAAAACATAAGCCATGGACCAGTTTATTATTAAAATTGCATTTGTTTGAGAAGAAACTGTGCTTACCCTATGTCTGCCTGTGCTATAATGTAGTGAGGAAAAATAGTCTTGGAATTTACATAATTATCTTTATGAACAAAACAGACTGACTTCTCTTGGCTCAATTACACCAAGTTTCTGGGTGACTTTTTAAGGACATGCCAATAATTGTCACTAGTTCTTTTCCTTTTCTTGCCCAGTTCTTTTCCTTTTCTTCTATTGTGGGTCCGCTAAGCCACGTATAGAGATGTTAATGACTGATCCCTGCAGCTGTTTGATAAATGCTGCTGCTCCTTACATGCTGAAGAAAATTCCCTAATAAATTGCAAAACAAATTAGGCATTTTTCCAGCTGCTGCAGAATAAAAGCCCAAACTAGAAATCATATTGCTCCTTTGCATAAAGAATTTGGCTGGGGTGTGGTGTGTGGCACCACCAGCCCAGGCACTGTGTGTCGGGGCGGGATTGGGCAGTGTTTGTGTCCTGTGTGTTCCCCATGTGCCCTGTGTCCCCCTGTGTGCTGTGCCTTACCAGCCTGGCTGTTTTCTTTCCCTTTAGTTGCTCAGAAGATCGTTGCCACCAAGAAGAAGCAGCAGCTCTCAATTGGACCCTGCAAATCTCTGCCCAACTCTCCGAGCCACTCCTCGGTGTGTTCTGCCCAGGTGTCTGCCGTGCATATCAGCCAGGTACAGACTGGAGCAAATGCCTGACAAAGCAACTGCTCACTTGCTTTTCCATCTCATGTGTTTAATGCCATTTTAAGTGCTCTTTTTGCTGCCTGAGAGGTACTTCCATTTTTTTTTTTAAAGGCTATCAGTGATGCATAGTTTTCAGCAATATTTTAATTACTTTTTTTTTTTTTAAACTGGCTTGACTTTGTTTCAAGAAAGAAAAGAGTAAAACAAACCAGTCTGGCTTTCAAGCCATCTTTGATTGCCCATATTGGTGCCAGCAGCCTGCAGGTCTGAGCAGACCCGTTGTCACAGTAGCGGGATTTGCTGTGTTCTGATGTCCCCTGGCTGTGTTTTTGGTGGTGACTCTCAGCTGTGTGCTGAGCTGGTGTAACCCAGTGGTTAGTGGGCTAGAATTGCACATTTGTGGTGATACCTTGATGGCATTTAGTGGTTAGTCCCAATATTTTCCAGGTGGCCCAGTTTTTACCCATGTGCATTGCACACTGCCTGTGCTCCCCCCATGTGATACCCCTTCTCAGTGTATTTGTTTTCTAGTGTCCAATGGTCATCTCTGTGCACATCCAGAGCTGGGATGGACACAGACTGGGTGGGACCAGATACCCCCAGCCCTGCTGGTGGCAGTCTAACCTCAGTAAATGCCAGTGTCTGCCAAGGGTTTGCTGCAGCCTTGAGCCACCTGTGAGGTTTTGTTTTCCTGTGGCTCTTTCTGCCCCACTGAGGGTGTTTTTTGGCAAAGAGCAGTGACTTCTGCCATTGGGGTGTAGCCCTGAAGATGCGGGTGCCAGTTTGGTCAGAGAGCTCTGTGCTGTGAGTGATTCTGTCTCGAGCTGAGTCCTCATGCCAGGCTCAGACTGGGACTGGCTTTTGTTGGTGAGCCAAAAGAGAGTGCTGGAGTTCAGAGCCCCCTTTCCAGAGCAGGTGCTGAGGCTCTTCAGAAGAGCCCTGGCACCTTCTGGGGAAGTACAAGTTCCCATATGGGAGAGATTCTCCCCTTTCCTGCCATATGTGCCACTGGCCACGTGTCCTCAGCTGCTGTCTCTGACCAGTTCATGGCCACGAGTGCCCGGGGCTCACCTTCTCTGTGGAGAGCTTTTCTTGTCAATGAAGCCTTTTGGATGAAGAACATGGAATATCCAGTGCTCACCAGCTTCCTACCCCAGTCTAGTTTGAAAGTCAACAGCAAATACCAAATTCTGGATGAGTGCTTCACCTGCACAGCAAACTTCTTGCCAGTGTTAAGGACTGGGAAAACCAAGGCAAGGCAGTCTTTGTGATAAGGACCCTTAAATTCTGTTGCAGTAAAAAGTGAAATAAAGTTCTTTAGTGCCTTTACTACTGTCATAATTATCTAATGGGGCAATTGCATCACCAGCCAAAGTAGTCTGTCTTCTGAGACTGATGTCATGCCTAAAAGTAGAGGCCACAAATCTGTTTCATGTCTTCTCTCCTTTGTGCTACACTTAAAGGCAGTGTGACCTTGTTTAAGGAAAGGAAGCTGAATCCTTATCCTAGACTTAAAAGAACTTTGCAACTGCAATTCCAAGTTTAAGATGGTCTGGGGCAAGATTTGCCATCTCTGATCTTGGCTGGAAGACTGGCTGGTGTCTTGCCCTTTGGAACATCTCCTCTGGTGTAATGATGTTCCTCTGCAGACTCTGCAGACTTCCTCCATGGATCAAACCCGTTCCCACTGCCTCTTGTGTTCTCCCCAGGGCAGGGGCCTTCACAAGCAGTGGTTACACACAGCCCCTCAGATGAAGTCAGAGATTGTTCCTTCTCTGGCTGGATCATCCCGGGGATCCAACTCCTGCCAACTCTCCAGATGACTCTGCAGTCAAAAGCTTAGGCTTTAGAGAAAGGAAGAAAAGCAATACCAAGTGTCACCTTACCCAGGCTAGTCCTCAGCATACTTTGGGGCCAAATTCTAAGGCTTCATACCAACCAGGGCTTCTCCACCCAGTAGTTTGCCAGGCTGGATGGGGCTCAGAGCAACCTGGGCCAGTGGAAGGTGTCCCTGCCCATGGCATAGGGGTGGAATGGGATGAGCTTTAAGGTTCCCTCCAATGCAAACCATGCTGTGAAAGGTTTGTGTGTTCAGATGCATCCCTGTCACGTGTAGTGGTCCAAGGTGGTGAACACCTCAGTCCCATCCCCTCCCAGAAAATGCCCACAGGTATGTCTGCACTTAAGTATTTCCAGACACCTGTTTCACAGAGTAACATGCTTCCTGTTCCAAAGGCACAATCCACTTGTCTGTGTAGTAGATGCTGCTTCCTTTTCCTTCTGACCTCTGTTTCTAACACGTGTGCCAGTCAAGGTGAGGCTGTGACTGGGAAACCCTTTGATTCGGGGTCAGCAGCCCTTTGTTCAGAAACATCTCTTGGCTTCAGGGCAGCAAGGAATGCATGCAAAAAACAGTCTCAAATCGGGGGGTTATCATTCATGATGGAGAGAACTGTTGTGTGCTCTGTCAACAAGAAGGATCAGTTACAACCATCATTTATGTTCTGCTGGGCAGCAGCAACTGTGTCTGATGCACAAAGTGCTCAGCTCACCAGCTGGCTCTATGGAACACTTCAACAGGTGGGCTGAGTTTTCAGAGAGGAAGAAGTGTTGTTTAGTGGATTGAAGGGCTCTTATTTGCCTCAGAGCATCTTGGGATAGGTCTGTAATTTACTTTTTGTACTCCTTCAGAGTACAAAGCAGTCACTGTGTATGTGTGCCCCACATCTCTACCCCATCTTTCTGTTCCCCCATCCTCTTGCCAGTTTTTCTAGATATGATGTGCTTGTAGACCATGCTGAATCTTGTTTCAGAGCAGCAGGAGTTCCCTTTTCCATCACAAATCCTCACAGGCATTCCTTTTCCTTGAACTCATCCCAGGACTGGAGAAGTTGTCCTTCATACCTGATGTATCAGAAAGGTGTTTTTAAGGTACTAAATTCTAAGAGCAGTGTCAGTATCCCACAGTTCCAAGGGCTCTTTTCTGTGCCCAGCCCCTGGATTGGGGACCATCTGGTCCCAAGAACCATGAGGCTGCTCAGGTGGCCCCACCTTTGGTCCTCAGTGCTTCTGTGTGAGGTGGATAACATGATGTGGTTACCAGGAGCTGGTCCTGGGCTTGAGTTTACACTGTTTTGAAAACACGTGGAAAATCCCTTGGCAAGACATCCATAGTTGCTATTTGTGTGAAAGATTCCAGGCCCCTCTCCGGAGAAATGATGCTGCGGGGCACTGTGAGCTTATTGAGAACTACAGTTTGGAAGGTAAAAATGGAAAAGTTCTTCACCAGTGGAGGTAATTCCATGAGATGTGCCGTCTGTGTGTGCTTCCACGCTTGTTGGCACAACACCTGCAGCTCAGGCGTGCCCTGCACACAGGCTCTCTCCCTGCTACCTCTTGCAAAGCTGTGCAGATGCATTATTTTTGCTTGCTCTGTGCCTCCATCAGGTTTTTACTACAGCATGATTGTCTCAATATGTAAATTAAACTACTAAAAGCAAAGTGCAGTCAGCTTGATCATCCATTGTTTTATTGTACATGAGCCCTGATAATGGATAAGCACTAAATAGTAGGGTGCAATTATCTTATTTATAGCAGGGGCCATTTGGGATGAAATGTTCTGTTGCTATATTTTGGGCACTTGACTAGAGAAGAGGCTGCCTTGCTTAACTAGGTGTTCCTTCTGGCTTTTCATGGAGCTGCAAACAGAAGGCTTGAAGAGGAATGTTAATATCTTTAATAGCATTGCCACTTATGTCACAATCCTTCTGGATTTGCAGGGTTTCTTCTGAGTAATCTCATATTTGCCTAAAACAAATGTTTTAGGTCCTGCCCTGTGAGGATGGGCAGGCCCTGGCACAGGGTGGGCAGAGCAGCTGTGGCTGCCCCAGCCCTGGGAGTGCCCCAGGCCAGGCTGGAGCCCCCTGGGCTGGTGGGAGGTGTCCCTGCCCATGGCAGGGGGTGTGATGGGATGAGCTTTGAGGTCCCTTCCAACCCAAACCATCCTGTGATTCTATAAATAGAGTTTCCAAGTGTTTGGTTGTGTTTTTCATCGTTCCAGCCAGTAGATTGTTTTGAAACCAGCTCACAATTTTATTTACAAAGCTGGAAGTCCAGCAGGGTTGGTTTGTGTGAAGAGAAACATTTCCTGTAGGGCTTCTTTTATAGAAACTGCCCTTATAGGAACGTGTGTCTTAGGGGACTGGAATGCCCAACCTGTGTTTTCCTTTAGGAGTCACTTGTGGAAAATAATGATTGTAAGTCCAGGAACAGCTGCAAAAAGTATAAAATTGAGCTGTAAGATGACGAAGGATTAAAAAGGTGAAATTTTAGGGAGTCCATTGTGTTCTCTATCAAGGAAAAAGACAGAGTAGCCATCTGTTAATTTTAGGCTAAAAACCAGAAGACTTCTCTATCACCCTTCTCTCATCTCCAGCATGTCCAGTGGTTTGAGAACAAGAGAAGAAAATGTGGGATAATTCAGGTCTCTTCTTCCCAGGTTGTCCCGCTTGTCTCTCCAGCATTACCATTCTCTGTTAGGACACTAAAAATGACCATTCTGGCTCTTTCATCTCCTTTGTTTTATACTCTTGGGCTGTCTCCAAATTGTGTTGCTGCTTCCTCTGACACTTGAGAATGTTGTAGAAAATCTTTCTCCAGACCCTCTATTGCTTTCAGTGTCCTCACCTCTGGCTCCCTGACAGCCCCACTTCTCCAGTTCAGTCAGAATGAAGGGAAAATGAAATTTTAACATCCTTTTTCTGTGTGTATGTATTTATTTAAAGTGGAGGAAGGAGACCTTCCTCCATTCTCCATCAGAAAGCCATTTGCAGTGCTGTCAGTCTCATTTTGTCACACAGATGAGCTGAGGACCATGTTATTTATTCCCAGAGAAACAGTGCCTTCCAGAAGGTGGTGTTCCTGGATTTCCATCTGCCCTGGCTGACCCTTCAGCCCAAACATGAGCTGCTTGTCTTGTGCCTCTTCCTCCTTATCCTTTGCTCCTTGAATTTGAAAAGGGCAGTTTGGAAAGCTGAAAGAATGAGAAGAGGATCTGGAACATTCCAGGAGACTTCAGCTGGGTGGTAGAAGGGGGGGTCTCCTGCCTGGTGGTGCTGCAGAGGTACTGCCTTGACTGCCTGGAATTCTCAATCCTGATCCACACACGGACCACAGGGAGTGGGGGAGAGAAGCCCCATCAGGCATCCTCCTCCTCAGCCCTCCTGGAAACGCCCCCTCTCTGTCTGTCTTCGCTTCTTCGAGGGAACTGGGCTGCTTTAAACATGTTCTTGCCCTGTTTGTGTGTGCATCCCTGACCTTTATTTCCCCCCAAAAGTTGCATGTTCCATGTTGAGCTGCCCCTTCACCCACTGCTGCTCCTCCCCTGGGCAGAATGTCCCCTCCCTGACCTGCCCCAGTGCCCCCTCAGCACATACAGTGTGTCCTCAGTGGCTGTAGTGGGATCTCAGAGGGAAGAACTGGCATGTTATGTGTAATAATCTTTATTTTTTGCTTAACTGAAGACACTGTTCTGAGTCACCTTTTGGTCCTTTCTATCCAATTTCCTCACCATCCTGCTTTCAGTCATTTCTTACCTCAACACATTGTTTTAAGGGCTCAAAGCTTTATTTCTTTCAGGACTGTGATACAACATTGCATTTTCTGCTGGTTTGAGTAGATTGGAATATCTTCCTTCTGAAGTTTTGTATCTCTTTACCAGTGACTTCAGCAAATGCTGGGGAGTTGGACTCTGTGATCCTTGTGGGTCCCTTCCAGCTCAGGAGATGCTGGGATTCTTTTGTCTTGGGAACTGTTCTAACCCCACAGTAGCCATTTTACAGTGCAGAATTATTTTCATTTCCTTCCTGAGCTCTCAGTGATGTGATGTGTCCAGACTAGGCTTGACTCCAGTTATGCAGCTCCAATGCACTGGGTATTTTCTCTTAGGTTAGGGTCCGAATTCAGTTTAGTGATTTTGAAGTAGAAAACCAAATTTTCAAGGTGTTCCCCAATGTTTTGCTTCCTTGTACACTAGAAAACAAATGCAACTGTTGATACCGAGTGAAGGTTATACTGTGTAGAATGAAAACCTGCTGCTGAGTTTACAGAGCTATCTAAGTATTCAAAAAATAATGGCAGGGAAAATACTGAAAGGCTTGGAATGCCATTGTGTGTAGGAATATGTGCAAAAGTGGCAGGAGGGCAGCCCTGTGTTCCTGAGCCCCCCCATAAATCAGGAGTAAATAAGCTACAGCAGTGGATTGTACAGCATATCACTGTTTAAAACTCCCTTTAATCCTTGCAGACCAGTAATGGAGGAGGGAGTTTAAGTGATTATTCCTCCTCTGTCCCATCAACTCCAAGCACCAGCCAGAAGGAGCTGCGGATTGATGTCCCTCCCACTGCCAACACTCCAACTCCTGTCCGCAAACAGTCCAAGCGCCGCTCCAACCTCTTCACGGTGAGTGAGCCAGGGGGGGCTCTGTCGGGGGGCTCTGGGGGCACACACAGCACCACCTTTCCTGGGAACACGAGCTGCGAGAGCTCAGCCTGGAGAGGAGAAGGCTCCAGAGAAACCTTGGAGCCCCTTCTAGTGCCTAAAGGGGCTCCAGGAGAGCTGGAGAGGGGCTGGGGACAAGGGATGGAGGGACAGGACACAGGGAATGGCTTCCCAGTGCCAGAGGGCAGGGAGAGATGGGGTATGGGGAAGGAATTGTTCCCAGTGAGGGTGGGGGGCCCTGGCACAGGCTGCCCAGAGGAGCTGTGGCTGCCCCTGGATCCCTGGGTGTGTCCCAGGCCATGTTGGACGGGGCTTGGAGCACCTTGGGCTGGTGGGAGGTGTCCCTGCCCATGGCAGGGGGTGGGATGGGCTGAGCTTCAAGGTTCCTTCCAACCCAAACCTTTCTATAACTACTCCATGCTACTTTTATTACTATATGGAATCAGCTCACTTTTCTAGAGTTAAAAAAAAAAAAAGATGATGGAGATTAAAATAACTTTCTTTTCTTCCCAAACTACCTGGGTTTTACTTCACTGAGAGGCAAGGGAAAAAAAAAAAGGCATCAAATAGGAATGCCTTGTGCAATATGAGAGATCTTTGTTATGTAGAAGTAGTTTGGGAGATGATAATGCAGCCTTGAGTGATGACTCCCTTAGATTAGCAGTCTTGCTGGAAGCTCTGGGATGGTGTTGAGTGTGTAATTGTGGTTTGCAAGCAGTTCTTTGGCAGAGAACCTGCCTTATGGCTGACTCAGAGTCCCGGGGGCTCACAGCTAAGCCCTTGGGGATTGGAGCTACACAGTGGTTTAGTCACAGCTTCTCTGTCATCACACAGGGTTGATATATTTTGTTCCAAAGGTGATGCCCCGTCCCCTTCCCACACACAGAAAGGATAAACCCATTTCTTCACACTGAACAAACTCGGAGCTGTTGTCCCTTAGCGAGTAGAAAGTTCTGTCCCTGCTTTGGAGCGCTGAGTGACAGCCCCGAGCCTCTGGATCCGTCCCAGCAGGGCTGTTTTCATCTAAAACGAGATCTTCAGCTCCCAGTAAGGAGAGAAAACCGTGCGCTGGTGTTTGGGTGCAAATGTGGAGGTGCAGCCCCCTCAAATGGGCTCAAAACTGGGCTGCAAAGTGCGCGCCAGCGCGTGTCGGGAGCGGCGTCGCCAGCCCCGCTAGGTGTCAGTGTCAGCGCAGCATCCTTCGCTGGCATCCCAGTGCCTGCGCTCCGAGCTAGGGCAGAGTGGAGCCATGGAGGAGAAAAAATCAGACCCACCTACGATCACGGGAGAGGTTTGAGAAGAACATTGTCAGCCATAAAAAAAATAGTGATAATTAATAGCATAGCGAGAGCCATATTTAGTGACACGGGAGGGTGTTGAGAGTTGTCCTAATGTCTGACAACTGGGGGAAACAAGTCTCATGGAAAAATGATGATAATAATTTGGCTTTTTAGAATTAGTTCTGACTTAGATCTGAGCCCATTGAAGGCTGTGTAGTGAGTTGCCCTGTAATCTGTGTCCTCTTCAGGACACCCCTCCTGCTGTAACCCAGGTTTTGTGCCCTGTCAGCCACGTTATGACTTGGGATCGTTTCATTGAATTGTTAAAATAGATGACCAATATTTTCTTTGTAGTAATGAACAGTAATCAAAATATTTAGCTCTGGATTTCTTGCTTGCTTCTCTTCCCTGCCTGGTACTTGGTTGTGCCTTCATCACTTAAAGAATCAAATGTATTTCTGTCTAATAACTGCATATTACTCCTTGTTATCTAGCACGGCTGGTCTGTTTAGAGATCTACAGATCTTTCAGTGTTGGAAGAAAATCGTGTTAAGTGGAGAAGGGATATGATTTCTCTTAATGACAGTTTCAAAGTTGGAGTAGGGTTGGGATTTTTAAGCATGTTAAGTGCATTAAATGCAGCATCTGATATTTTTGACTTTGAGTATTGTTTGTTGTAAAGCTGTTGTTGCAGCAGCTGATTTTCCACTTAGGTGATAAAACAGGTCAAATATTAGCACAAGTGTTAATGTCCTTTGTTTTGGGCAGTGTGATAACAGAGACCACTAAATGATAGTGTGAAGGGCAGGTGGGGATGCAAACTGCATCTCTGGGGCTGCATCAGCAGGGACCTGACTGTAACTGTATCTGATCCCATATGGGATGAGAGAGTTCCTAGGACAGAAAGGTGCATCTCCTTTCCCATATTCAGGATCACCTGTCTTATATATTTGCAGAATTGCAGGCGTTTTTTCAAGCGTGAACTCCCTCAGTATCTACTCTTAGAGGTCAGAATTGTTACTTTTGGGGTGCTCTGCACTGCTGATTTGGGTCCCTCTGGAACTAAATCTCACTGCACAGCCTGTACTTGGGTCAAGTTTTATACTGATTAAGTCTGTGTGTGACTTCCAGTGCAAAAGGGAAATCAGTCAAATGATAGTGGTGCAGGTGTTTTAGTTTTTCCCAACTTTTTCTAGTTTGCTGGCACTAAGTTTTAAATAGAACCATTTAATGTGTCAATGTGCCATCAGAAAGAGCCCTAACAAGTGTTGATCCAGTGTGGTTTAGAGAATCTTTTTTTATGCTGTGAGATGCATTGTGTGTGTCGTAGGTACAAAAGCATGAAAGATCAGCCCAGATCTGTTTCATGGCACGATTTGTCTTTATAAAGAGCAGAGCCTGCTAAGATTCTCCCCTGGAAAATGCGATTACAAGCAGCTAGAATGGAGTTTGCCTGACAGAAATCCCTGTGTTTGTATCCTTGTGGCATTGAACTGTGTTTTGCACGTAGATATTTCCCTTCCATGTGCAGTGTGTTATTTCCAGATGCAGTTACTGGTAAAGAAGGGAAGATGTGGTGATTGAAAAGCAAAAGGGGAAAACCAGCATGTAGATATTCAGCTTGCATTTCAGAGGCAGGATCCTTTCTTTTAAAAAAAACTCTGATGAAAAAGAAACATTCAAGTTGACAATTCCCCTCCCAAGGATTTGGGTACCTTCACTGAGTTTCTTTGCAATGTCACTTACGGGCTCTTTTCCCCATTGACGCTTTGTTTTGCCTCGTATTCTTGGGAAGTGGCACTTTCAGAGTCAGAAATCTGTCTTGAAGGACGGGGAACAATAGTTATGCTGCACATTGGGTTTCATCCCTCCCACTTGTTTTGCCTCCTTTCACTCGCTCTTTGTCTAAGCCCGGGCAGTCATTCCATTGCCATGATCCATAGTAACTGGCGACAGGCGCCCGTTCGGGACGGCCGCGCCGCATCCCCGCTGGGATGCTGTGGTACCCAGCCCTGCTCTCCCGCCCCCAGGCAGCTGCTCCGGGGGGTTATTCTTCCTTCCCCCCCTCTGTGGAATATGGAAAATGGGTATTAGCGACGCCCCGTCCGTATTGTCCTCCCAATTCCAGCGTTTCCAACATCTCTTTCTGCCGCAAACGAGGAGCGTCGCCCCGGTTTCCATCAGCTGCCCATTGTGGCACTGGACAGCACAAATGGGTTCCTTTCATGTGTCATCTCCCCAGCTGAAAAGCACGTGAAAATGTTTTCCCATTTTCAATATTGTGTGAGTAATGTTCCTATTGGAAAGTAATGGAGTGAAGTTGTCACTTGTCAGTTCAGTTATTAAGGAGGATGACTCTCAGGTCTTCTTTTTGTAATAAAATAAATCTGTCAAAATCATTACGCTGGTGCATTCTTTGGCAACAACGGGCTGCAGTCTGAACATCTGCTTAAAATTCCTGTGGAACTGGAGAAAGTCAGGAGGTGAGCACTGTGACCTCACTCCTGTGGCAGCTCCCGCCTTACAGAATGCCAAGATAAAGCAATTCCTGTTTAAACATCAATTAAATTCACCTCGTGCTGATTTTTTTTCCCACATTGCATTCAGATGACTTTTTCCAGCATCAGTGCCCACCTTTTCTTGCAGTTCCAACTTTCTAACCATCCCAGAGCAGAAAAAGCTAGTTAGTTAAAGTCAATGTGATCAAAACCAGCATCCTAAAATCGTATTTCTAAATAGTTGATACGGTTTCTAAGAACCACACAGGTGTGAGTTAATTGTATGCATGGATATATTACATTTTTTTAATGAGGAGCTGGAGCCTTCGTTCCTCTTTGGAGCTACTGCTGAAAACTTCAGAAACGTGTCCTCTGATCTGCTGGGTCTTCAGACAGTGGAAGTGTAACTCTTTAAACCCGAATACATCTCACACTGGCAGATGGTGGGAATTTATGGGTGTGTCTTGTTTATTCATGTTTTGGGATGGTTGTGTACTCGTGTAGATTCTTCTCGTGGCTTTGGAGTCTGTATTGACATGTCAAATCATTTTTTAATTGCTTGGAAAAAAAAGGAAAATCAAGGCATCCCCCATGTGAACCTGCTGCATTTAATGGAGCACAAACTTTCTTTTTGCTCTGCAGTCTCGGAAAGGGAGTGACCCAGACAAAGAGAAGAAGGTCCTGGAGAGCAGAACAGACAGCATTGGAAGCGGCCGCGCAATCCCAATTAAACAGGTAATGCCGAAGCACTCGGGGCTTTTTGTGCAGCTTTCCCTGGCTGGAGCCACACCTCGGGTCTCACACGCTCCGGCGGCGGGGCCGGCGTTTGATGTGCGGCGTGATGAATGTGGAAGTCACTCACTTGACATCAATTAGGAGAGGTTCCTGTGTGTATTAAAATGGGATCATTAGAATAAGAAGAGGGAAAATGTGACAACAGGCCTAATGAAGTGCAGTCTGCCGGCCTGCATATGGAGCGGCTCTCCAGGCTGGGCTGGCTTCAAAGCTGCCTTTGTAGGGGCTTTGATGGGGCCGGCTGGGCGAGCTGGGCTGTGCTGGGCAGCCCTGTTTGGTGCATCCCTCCCGGTGCAGCCCTGGCCGTGCGGTGCATCCCCTCCCGGTGCATCCCGGGCCATGCGGTGCATCCCCTCCTGGTGCATCCCTGGCCGTGCGGTGCATCCCTCCCGGTGCAGCCCTGGCCGTGCGGTGCATCCCCTCCCGGTGCATCCCTGGCCACGCTGTGCATCCCTGCTGGTGCATCCGTGTCGGTGCAGCCCTGGTTTGGTGCCGTGCCGTGCCGGGCTGCTCCAGCCACGAGGCAATTAGTGCTGCTAATCACGGCCCGCGTGTCAGCTGCGCGCCCCTGTTTGTAATTTGCTAATGAAGGGATTGTGGCTTTGATTAGGTTCAGTTTCATTTAGGCCTTATTATATAAGAGAGCGTTTACAGCTGTAATGGGTGGCCTTAATTAAACTTTCTCATTACACGGCGGGGCTGGGATTGGAGGGTTTGTTTTGGTCTGTGTTGCTGGCCCGGGCACACTTTCATTACCCCAGAACGCTCAACTAGAGCTGTGGATGCTCCTGTGAAAGGCAGAAGGGATGCCAGTGTCAGGCAGCAGGTTTGGGGGGAACAGGGTGATTTGCTCTCTGATGAAACAGCACCAAATCCACGAGGTGGGTATTTGCCTCCCAAACAGCTTCTCTGTTCACGTTTGCAAGTATTTCCCTCCGGGAGAGTTGCCTTGCCGGAGGGAAGAGCCGAGGGGGAGGGAGCTCCTCGTCTCCCCAGGCGCAGTCCCCAGTTGTGTGGGTGCCTGTCCTGCCCTCCAGAGGCTCCCTTGCTTTTCTCATCTCTCCTCAGTCCCTGCCACGCAGCCCTGGGCCTCCTGTGTGAAGGATGTTTTGGGACATTTTGTGGTTTTCCTCTTTATCTCCGGGTGTGAGGCGGAGATGATTTTGTGCCCTTAACTATCAGCAGCAATTCTTCTTCTTACAGTCTTTTTAAAAGACCTTTTGGGACCATCAGGCAGCAGAAATGCTGTGGTGTGTCAATGTCTAGTAGGCAGATTTTAATCAAGCACGCTGCACTCCAGAAGAGCAGTTTGAAAGCAGAAAAGCTCAGGATTTGGCTCTGCATTCAGGGGAGGAGGTTCCAGGCATTTAAAACAAGCTCCAATTTTATTTTCCTACAGTGTTTGTGTGGTACTAGGATGGGTTAGACCGGCTGGAATTCTTCTGGGGAATGCTAATTACACGAAAGTGCAGCTGAGAGTGAAAAACTGAGGGATGTATGTGCCAGCATCCCAGGCATACATATTGTTCTTCTCTGAAATGCTGTTGTGTGGCGTGGGTTTGATTAAAAATGAACTCGTAGGAAGAGCAGTGTGAGGTAAACATTTTGTAATTGTGATTGCACTGTGCTGTGTTGGAATGAAATACTCACTTCAATCTCCTCAATTTCTGTCTGGAGAAATTCTCCTTGCAACCTGCTTGTATCCCAAATGTGACCAATCTTTTAGGACTGTGTCCTTGTTATTAATCTCTATTATGGCAGCTCCTTTTTGTTACATACCAGCAAACCTTGGGGGGTGTGTGTTCACCAGACCCAGCCTGTTGCCAGGGCTTGGGGAGGTTGGGTGGTTTGCAGTGCTGTAGGATGGCTGTTCCCAGTGGGATTTCACATCATACTGGGGTGTCAGGAGGAGGGATTTGGGAGCCTTGTCAGGGGAGGTGGCACAGGCTCAGCTGCTGATAGGACTGTTCCTGGTGGGCTCTACAGGTGCTGTTTCTCTGCTGGAAAAAGTGGCGTCTCTTGTATTTCGTGCCTTAACTGTGAATAAGATGGAGGGATATGAAAGGGAACTTTTTGCCCTAAAAATTTTAGTCTGTTGTGCTTTTTAGGGTGGGAAACCTCTCCCATCATGACTCTTTTTGTCTGACCAATGGTCAGGGAATACAGAATCATTACAGTGGGAGCAGCCCCCTGAGATCAGAGCCCAGCCATTCCCCCGCTGCCCCCTGTGCCACATCCACACTGCTGTAAACCCCTCCAGGGCTGGGCACTCCACCATTCCCAGGGCAGTTCCAGTGCCTGACCTCCCTTGTTCCATGAAAAAATCTCCCCCAATATCCAGTCTAAACCTCCCCCTGGCACAACTTGAGGCCAGTTTCTCTTACCTCTTTTTACTTGGAAAGGGAAATGTTTTGGGCAGCTGAACACAGACTGTGGCATTTGCAAGAGAACCATCTCATTGCATCACTGAAAGGCTTGCCCTTCTAATGCTGTGTCACCTTCTAGTGCTTTGTCACTGTGTTGTCCAGTGTTTGTCCTCTTGCTGGCCTGAAAAAAGGAGGTTATGGTTGAAACTCCTGTATTTTGTATTCTCAGTTCACTGCTGCTTGAAAGAACTAATTACAAAAAAAAAAAAAAGTGAAGAGAAAAAAAAGTCTTGCCATTCAGCTGTTGAAATCAATGGCTTGGTTATTGGCTATCCAGTGTATTTTGTGGCACCTCTGGGTTCTTCTTAGGTACCTAGGGTCTCCCAAAACCAAGAAATACTGCTTCTCAAACGGAACTAAGTGTAAAAAAAAAAAACAAAACCAAAATTATCGATAGAACAGAACCCAACCAAACAAAAACCAACCCAAAACAAAAAACTGACAACACCAAATGCACTCAAACAAAAAAACCCAAACAAACAAAGACCAACTCAAAACAAAAAACTGACAACACCAAATGCAGTCATACAAACAAAAAAAACAAACAAACCCAAAACTGACCAAAACAAGTCCCTTGAAGACTGGAAATGTTCTGGTTTTGAGGAAAGGGAGGAAGTCTCTCCCAACACTAGAGAGGCACACGGAGGGAGGGAGGAAGAGCCCGTATCAGCCAAAGGTTTTTGTGTGTGATGGGGAGAGCACGGAATAAATGTGGGGAAAAATCACCTCTCTGGGAGGTGCAGTGAATGGGCTTATGACTTGTCATTCATGTCAGCTTTTTCACAGATCCAGGTCTGTGTTGCTGCTGCTGAACAGACATGTCTGTGGTCAGTGTCTCACTCCCAGCCAGCAATTCCTTCCCAATATCCCATCCATCCCTGATCTCTGGCACTGGGAAGCCATTCCCTGTGTCCTGTCCCTCCATCCATGTCCCCAGTCCCTCTCCAGCTCTCCTGGAGCCCCTTTAGGCTCTGGAAGGGGCTCTCAGGTGTTCCTGGAGCCTTTTCTTCCCCAGGTGACCCCCAAGTTCTCCCAGCCTGGCTCCAGAGCCCTTGGAGCACCATCCAGGGTTGTGCAGGGAGCTCTGCTGGCACTGAGAGCTGCTGCTCGTTGTGTTACAGCCTCTCTGGGCTCCAGGCACAGACCTGCTCGGGGGCTTTTGGTCCAGATCGGCCAAGAGCTGTGCCCTCCTCCTGCTCTCCTGTTCTTGGTTCCTGCATCCCAGCGAGTTTGAGGGAAATCCCAGTGAATCTGGGTGGGGCTTGGAGCAACCTGGGCTAGTGGAATGTGTCCATGGCAGGAACTGGATCATAACCTTAAGATCCCTTCCAACTCAAATAATTGGAGGGTTCTGTGAAACAGCTCCAACTGTGACTGGCATATTTCCTTCTGAGGAAACCCCTCGTTCCTTCAGGGCTTTATCCTTTGCTCAAAGTGCTCTGGCCAAAACCAGTTCATATTCTTACTCTCTGCCCATTCCACACATTAAAACTGACTTTTCACTGAAGTAAAATGTGGATTTACTGGGCTGAGCCCTATGAAACTGTCCCGAGGAGCCTTCCTGCTCCAAGCAAACCCCAAAATACCGGCAGAGAAAACAGGCATGTTTATAAACTGTGTGTGCTCACTTCTGCCAGGATAGCCCAGCACCACCTCGAGCACGCACAGCCACCTCAGCAGGCCTGACGTCCTGCATGTCCAGCAGCTTTGGGCAATGCCAGAATTTTTCCAAAAGCACAACAAATTTTGACTTGTGTGCTACTTAACCTTTGCAAATCAGAGGGAGTCAGAAAATTCCTGGAACAATATTAGCTCAGAGTTAAAATCCATAGGAAGTTCTGCGTTTCTGAGCAAGAGTCGCTTTAAACAAAACTACATGTTATTTTTCTGTAGCATTTCTGATAATGCTCTTAAAGGGAGTGGTTTGCTTGTGGTTGGAGAATCCTCCCCTCAAACCCATTTATTCTGGAGATGAGGACTTGTTTCTGGGAGCCTGAGTGAGCATTCTGAGGAAGATCTTGAAGCACACATTATTCTGTACAGTTCAGGGGACCAGGCTGTGCAGAATGGGGAGGTTGTAGTGTTTTGGAAAAAGAGCTTTGGTTTTTGTGGGTTTTTGAAATCTTTCAGTAGGGCATATTCAAATTGGGGGAAAAAAAAGGCACAACAAGAAAAATAAAAGCAAGAAGCTCGGCTCAGTGGTGAGGGGGCTTGTCATGTATTAATTTTTCATTGCTGTGGAGAATTGTACATACATAATCACTTGATTGCAGTGGGAGTTAGTGAGCTCCTATGGTGTCATTTGCATAAATCTTGTTAAGTCAATGGCAGTTAATGAAGTACAAATGAGCCTGGAGAAGGTGACATGCAAATCGTGGGTGGCAGATGGGAGGTCTGTTTTTGGGATGGCAGCTGTGTGCTCTTCTTTTTTTTTTTTATGATTTTTTTTTTCTCTTCTGCCCCATCCCCCAGACTGGAGTGTAAATAAATACATAAGAGCTGGCCTTGACTTTCTGCTTCCAGCCCTTCTTCTCCTTGCCCTTTGCACTTAATCACAGATGCTCTTCTCGTTATCTACTCCAGCTGGATAACCTTGGCTGTGCTTTTACCAAAAACTGTGGTCCAAACGGGTGTTTGGCAGGTTGGCTCAGCCAGGAAGGTGCTGCACCTCTTGTGCCCCCAAATTCCTGTGGTGCTCAGGGGTGCCAAACTTGAAGCCTGGGTTAGAAATAAATGTTCTGGTGGTTAATGTTACGTTGATGACACAGTGAAAAATTTGCCATCCATGACTTGCAAAGGTGAACTTCAGAATCCATTCCCTTCCCTCGGTTTGCAAATGGCTGGATTAATGGAGAAAGTGGAATATCTTATTCAGGCTTTACTTTTAGGTGATATTTCAAACGACCTTCTTTGCCTGCCAGCTTGGCATATTTAAGTACATTAAAGTAATCTTAATGAAATTAGATATTTTTTTCTTTTACTCTGAACTAAAGATGGCAAATATTTTTGGGTCAGGGCATGGGGGTGGCATCACGGATCTGCTTTTCAGGAAGAAGGGTTTGATTCCTGAATACACAGTTTGCAGTTTTTCCTTAAGATGGGCATAAACAAAGCTGGAACTTCTCAAGGTACATCTGAATTCTGTGGGTAAAAAAAAAGATCATTAAACTTAGCAAAAACAACTTTGAAAATGCTTTCAACAAATGTCCAGCTCTGCATTAAAAACCCTGTCACCTCTCAGTTCCCTCCAGGCTCAGGACAATCCTGGCTCTGCTTCCCTGGGACTTCCCTACTCCTGAGCCCCTGGAGCTCTGGTTGGGGTGCTCTCAGCACCAGTGACACAGTTCCTGTGTGGAACAGCACACAAACCCTGGTCCTCCCCTCTGAGCCAGGGGAGCATCCTGGGTGGAGCTGCTGTCCCTGGGAGCTGTCTCGGGTTCTCAGGAGGGCTCAGCTGCCGTGGCGAGTCAGTCACGGCGCTGTCCTTAGTCATCCTCACTGCCAGGAGAGCCCTGCAGTGCTCCAGGCGAGTGTCACATCCCGGGCTTGCTGTCCTCATAGACAAGCCGTGCTCTTTGCAGAGCCTTCCTGGCTGCAGATGTTTACTTGGAGCCCACCGAAAGGGAGGGGAAACAAGCAGTGATCTTTGCAGCTCTTCTGGCTTAATTCATCTGACCTGACAGGGTGAAAAAACCCAGCCAGAAGAGCACGGTGGACAGATGATGCTCCAACCAGGAGTGCCAGGGCTCATCTCATGGCTTCTCTCTCCTGTCTGCCTTCTAAATCAGGTTGTGTTTTGAAATAAAGGTGCCTCATGAAGGTAAGGACCAAAAGCATTGCAGGGGAGGAAGGCAGCAAATATCTGGAGGGTAGACAGAGCTCGGGATTTTCTTGCATTCATTATACCTGTGTCTTGCTGCTCAGAGCCCTCTGTTTCAGTGACAGACCCAGCCCACTGTGCTGCTGCTTCTGCTCCCAAACAGGGAATCCCAGAATAGGTTGGGTGAGAAGGAGCCTTAAAGACAGTCTTGTTCCTCCCACCAGCCCAGGTGGCTCCAAGCCCTGTCCAGCCTGCCCTTGGACACTTCCAGGGATTCAGGGGCAGCCTCAGCTTCTCTGGGCACCCTGTGCCAGGGCCTGCCCACCCTCCCAGCCAGGAATTCCTTCCCAGAATCCCATCTCTCCCTGCCCTCTGGCACTGGGCAGCCATTCCCCCACTCCAGAGTCGTGTGAAAAATCCCTCTGCATCTTTCTTGTCAGCTCCGTCAGGTTCTGGAAGGAGCATCCACCAAAACTGCTTCAGCTTTGTTGTTTTGTTCGCTGATGCTCTGGCTTGTAGATGGCTGTTTGCAAGCACCGGTGTCTCCAGAGGGTGGCTTTCCCAAACTCTGAGATGATGTGATTTACCGGGACCTGGCAGATGACATGGTTTGATTTATTTATCTCTATCATGAGGTGTAATTTCCTCTGTCACACGTCTGTCTAATCACAGTAATCAGTCTCCAGATCAGCTTGTGCAAACACCAGGGTATGGTTTGGAGCCAAATACTCTTAGTGCTGAAATCTTCTGTGTAATTCCTCTGCAATTGTTTATAATCAGAACATACACATTTTGCTGTGCTTTTTTTAATGAGCTGATTACTAGTTATAAAATGTTTTGTACTCGCTGTGGTTCTGTAAATTGTTAACTGGTTGCTACCAGTATAATTAAATATTTCAGAGCACTTGGCTATGGTTGCATTGAACTGTGAAGAAATAATGTTATATAGCCAATCAAAAAGAGATACTTGTAAACTCATTTAAAGCGTCAGAGTGTGTTAGGACTATCATGGTGATGCTTATTGCAGGAGAAATTAAAGATACAGTTTTGTGCTAAGAGGCACTACAGAAATTAGTTCCTGAATTAGTTGTTAATTGATTTGGTAATTCCCTGGGGTCTGCATGCTCTTTTTTCCTTTTTCGTTGTTGCATTCAGTTAACAGTGACTATTCCCAGTGCACTTGAAATATTTTTTCCAATTAGATCAAATGTGCCCCTCCATCAGAGGAGCAGCCTCAGCTACATGTACCTGCCTGGAATAATGTCTGGTTTGACTGCCACAGCTGGGTCTGGAGGGTTTTCCTGTTGCTGAGTTTCAGAGACCATCCCAAGAAAAGCTGTAGTCCTAAAAAGTTTGGAGTAAAATGGTATTGGGAAGCTCTCTTGGGGATGTGGAGCTGAGAACTCTAAGCATTAAACCCTTCCCTTGCCCAGGGACAAGGTTTGCAGCCCAGGGGCGTGAGCCTCAGTCCCTCTTTTCCTTCTCTGTCCATCACTGTGTCCCACTGGATCCCCCATCTGCTTCCTCCTTCCTCCAGTCCAGTGGTTTCCCTTCCTGAGACACCTGAAGGTTGCTGGTGAAAGGTGGAATTTGGCTCTCACTTAGAAGGATTGAGTTTCTAATATGTGTTATAATTGGTCTCCTAATATTTTCAGAGTCCCTAAAATATGACTTATCTGTTTCCCATCCTATAAAATGCCCTAATTTTATCTCTAAATCCCTGGGACTGCCATACAGTGATTGTCCTGGGTGTGCCCAGACCAAGGTGAGCAGCCTCCAGCTGCTCCAGAGGTGCATGTAAAGATCCATAAGTGAGATAATATTAATAACCTTTGCAGAGAAATTAACTATCATTTTTTGCCTTCCCAAGGCTGTGACTTGGAGGTAACAGTTACCTTGGTCCTCGCAGTAGGAGGAGGCTGGTGGTTTGTGGCTGAATTAACTGGTTTCATTTGAGGGGGATATGCTTCATAAATTTGTCAAAGATTTGTCTTTGTGGCACATTTCATATAATAGCAAACACACTGTTCTACTTTTTACTGGATTTTGCTTAAGAATAAGTAAATGAAGTGTATTGAATTGGTTATCAGTGTTGATTTTGGCAGGGGGCACACTGTTTTAAAACTAATATTCCATTTCTTTCTGTGACACAGCTTTTAAAGTGAGCAGAGGAGAACTGTGCCTTGTAGGGCAACGACGGAAGGTCATGGGGTTGAACAAAGTTTAAAAAAATAGGAAAATTGTATGTTTCCTTAGTGCTTTATATCCACATTGAGGCCGTAAGAGCTCATAGATTGCTGCCACCAAGAGGCATTGAGCTTCATTCTCTGCATTTCTTTATTTTAAATCCTGTCCAAACGTGGTGCTCTGACTGTTTCTTAGAAGAGGTAAGGACAAACCCTTGGGTTTGACCAGCAGCAGATGGTTTTGTAGCTGACACATCAGGTGTGATTACAGCTCTTGCTCATTGCTGGGAGTCCAGAGGAGATATTCAGCTTTTGTTTGGAAGAGTGTTGATTGGGTTGAGTGTCCGTGGAGAGCCTGTGGAAGGAGAGTGGAAACGGGGAGGAGGAGATGCCAGAAGATATATCAACCTCTGTAGAAATAGAAAGGCAGGAGCTTCTCTTACCTAAAACACCAAATTTTGAAAAAAAAAAAAAAAAAGGGGTGTGGAAATCCCTACTGTATAAAAGGAGGAGTCAAGAATCTGTTTTCCAGTGCTCTGTTCATAAGAGGAGTGAGAGAACATTTGTCTTTTCTGAGGCTCTGCTGTGAACATCCCTCCCCCTGTCCTGCCCAGCAGAGAACAGGCTCCCCAGACTGCAGGGCTGGAGCTGCAGGAGCCAGCCTTTCTGCTCTTGCACACTGTGGAGGATTTGACACCCTTGGGGTGTTCTCCTGTTGTTCTCTGTGCAGGATTGCAGATCCTTGTAGGGACAGAACATGGGGAAGAGGTGTCAGTGCTCTGGGAGAGAGGAGGAGGGAATGAGGGAAAGCAGTGTAGGTATCAAAGAGTCCATCAATAAAGAAAGCTTTAATATGACTTTAAAAAATTTATTAGAATTTCCCAGTGCTGAAATGGTGTAATACATCACAGAGGCCCCTCTGTGAGATTGACAGCACTGAGGTATCTCCACTGGTGCCCTTAGGCCACTAGCTGGCCTCTGGCCAAAGCCTTTGGATCGAGGTGGGTGTGCACAGACACTGAATTATTAGTGCATCTAGAAAATGCTTACAAGATGCAGTCTCTTCATTTGAGCCACCTACATCTGCCCAGGTAATTTAAAAAAAAAAACCACACAAAAAACCCAAACCAACAAAACACAAAACCTGGCATCAATCAGTGACTGAGTGCATGGCTTTATAACCACAGAAACACAGGACGCCCTAGGCTCGAAGGGTCCCACAGGGATCATCCAGTCCAATCCCCGGCCCTGCACAGACACCCCAACAACCCCACCCTGTCCCTGTGCCATTGTCCAACCCCTCCTGCAGCTCTGGCAGCCTTGGTGCCATGCCCTCTGCCCTGGGGAGCCTGGGCATTGCCCACCACCCTCTGGGGAAGAGCCTTTCCTGAGATCCATCCCAAACCCTCCATGAGCTCCCCAAACTCCCTGCAGTCTGCAGGGTCGGCGGTGGCTCTGCACTGGCAAATTAGCTGGTGGTCACATCTGGAAGAGCAGGAATAATTGGCTTTTGCTTATTTTTAGTGGGTGAGATCTGGAATAGCGGGAGGGTTTGGGTTGGAGGGAGCCTTTAAAGATGATGTGGACCACCCCTCCCAATGAACAGGAGCACCTTCACTGAGCCAGGGTGTCCCAAGCCCCGTCCAGAGGGATGGGGAGGCTCATCCCAGGGAGCAGCAGCAGGAGGATGCCTTTGTTTGAGATGCTGCCGTGTGTGGGAGGTGGGTCCGTGCACATCTGGATGGGCTCCGCAGGCTGAGCCCTGCTCCGAGGGCAGCGGGAATTAGAGAGGAGCAGTGGCTAAGCAGATTAAGTGGGAAGCCTCTGACAGTTTGCAGGAGAGGCTGCCTGGTAGACTTGGGTTGACACGGTGATTATTAATATGTTGGAAAGATGTTTTGGGGATTCCACCGTATTTGTCTGGGTGCCAGCAAAGCGCTGACAGTTGCATTGTGCTTAATAAATTCATTTAGATTTATAAGCATTGTTTACAGAACCTGTTCGCCTGCTGAAACTCTAACAGCATCTGTTCCTTGGTACTAATTAACTGCTAATTACGAATGAGCTTTGTGTGTTTGTCAGTATAACTGGCTCATGCATTTTGTAAGGAACATTAACAAATTGATTTACATAGTGGTAAAGCAATCAAAAGAGTAAACTGAACAGCACGCAGTTAAAGCCCTTTAGCCTGATTTCTTGAAGGAAGCAAACTTTGGGCATTCTGACTATTTTCATCATTCCCTTTTAACTGTGTGATAAGTATGTGTGAATCTGAGGCAGGGTGTTGGTCCAGCATCCCTTGCTTCTCGTTTTATTTTGTGGTGGTTTTGTGTTTGTTGTTTAGTTTTGGGTGCTGTTGGCAGTTAACATGTGTGAGGAAATATTTATCCATAGTATGACCAACAATGGCAAATTAAAAATAATAAATGGCATGAAGAAGGAACGTTGTTTGGATGGGGTAGGGGGTGTTTGAAACTTTGTCCCTCTGACAAGAACAGAAGTATCTGTTTGAAGTATCCACTATGCAAGCCTTTCCACCTGTGTTAAAATACTGTTTTCTCTAATCCTGCTTTTTTTCTTCAAAAATCCTCTGACTGCAGTAACCATCAGCACATCTTTAGAACAGTCTCAGCAGCCAGGCCAGATATTGGCACTTAAATATTTTGGATTTAAAGGGAATAATTGGCTCGGGTTTCCCAGAGAAGCTGTGGCTGCCCCATCCCTGGAAGTGTCCCAGGCCAGGTTGGATGGGGCTTGGAGCAACTTGGGCTGGTGGGAGGTGACCCTGCCCATGGTGGGGAATGAAATGAGATGGTCTTTATGATTTCTTCTAATCCAAACTACTCTGGGATTCTGTAATTCAGTGGTGCAGTTCTTAAAAAAGAAATAAAATAAATTGCCAGTTTATTTTGTGTGAGTTAAAACAAGCAGAAAAATCATTTAAGTGAGCATTGTGTTTATTGTAAAGGATCCTTCATGCCATGATGAATTGGGGGTGAGTAACATGATTAGATGAAACCAACATCTATATTATATTTCATTTACAGTTGTCCTAAAGTTGTTGAGCTTGAAACGAACCTTGGAACTGGAATTGTGCAAACATGCTGCAGGGTTTCGTTTTCCTGAGCAGAAAACTGTTCCAGTGAGGAGGAACAGACTCAGTGGTTTATGAGGACTGAAATTTGGCAGAAACACTGAATGGCTTTTGTGATAGAATTTCAAACTAAGTGCATGAAGCGAATGTAACAGATGTAAAATACTTGGGTTTTAGGAAAGCATTTTGACACAGCCTCACTGCATCTTAATTCAGAGTTGATCCAAATGTGTTTGGCTAAAAACTGCCATGTGGATTGAATGGGGTCTGGTGGGGCATTAGCAGACCCTAAAGCCAGACCATAGTCTGGGCAGGCTGGAAGGGGCTGAGCTTTGTTCTGCTCTGGGGACAGTGCCATGTGTCTGCAGGAAAAGTCTGTATTCGGCCTGTTAAATAGAACCAGGAGAACAGGATAGTGGGGTGGAATGATCTGGAATGGGAGGTGGACTTGGGCTAACCTGGGTTAAAACCCACCTGCTCAAACTTCTGCTTTAACCCAACTTTGGAAGGTGTTTTGCCTTTTTCTGATGCCTCACCAGGACTCTTTTCCAGTGACCCCCAGGGACAGGAACCTGTTGGGAAATCCTCCCCTGGGAGGGTGGGCAGGTCCTGGCACAGGGTTGGCAGAGAAGCTGTGGCTGCCCCTGGATCCCTGGGAGTGTCCCAGGCCAGGTTGGACGGGGTTTGGAGCACCCTGGGCTGATGGGAGGTGTCCCTGCTCATGGAAGGAGGTGGAATGGGATGAGCTTTCGGGTCCCTTCCAACCCAAACCATTCTGTTATTTCGGGATTAATACTCAGAGAAAGCGTCTGGACTTTGGGGACTGTCAGACTTATCTCCTTATGTTCTCTGTAAGGAAAAATAAAAGCTTAGTGATTTGGATTTTCTTTTAAAAAGGGGTAGGTTTTCTTTCAAAATGCTGTTGAGACAGTGAGATTGTGTAGGTGAGTCTGAGCACTGTGTTTCTTTTCCCCTTCATAACTAAAATGAGTCTTTGTCACAAAAGAAAAATACCAAGAGGCAGCATTTGTGGAAGGGTTTATGGTACAGTATATCACCCTATTATGAATGACAGGATTTAAATGGTTGGGTAGAGAACTAGAGAACTGCTACAAATCAAGGAGCTGGATTAGCATCTCATGTTCTCTTCTCATGTGAATATTTCAGGGGGGAGAAATTAAGAAATCTTTGAGTGCAAGAGGTGTTAGAAAAAACAAAATAGCAAAGAAAGTGGTTAGAAAGTCTGCTGTCTGAAGTGAGTAATGCATTGGCATGGAGGAGAATGGAGAGTAGCAGGGATTGTTTAAGGTGGCAGGAACCACCACTCTAGTTATCCAAATGTTACTGTTTCATGGCCAAATTAAAAACCAAACAACTTTTGTGGAGCAAGTTGTGCTGGAAATTGAGTAAGAGTTGAGTGGGGAGCTTTGAGCAGGCTGGGTGAAAGCTTTTCTCAGGATGCCAACTGAGTGAGTACAGAGATACATATGGTTGGTTTGCTTCATGTCAGATACTCAAGTCTGACTCTGAAAATCTGGAGTTGTCAGTGTGTGCTGATTTTTGTGTGAGCTGGGTCTCCTGGAGTTTGCAGACTTCCAGAGCCATGGCAGGCAGGTGAGCTGCCCCTGATGGGCACCCATCCAGGGTACTCTGCATTCTGAGACCTGACATGGGTTTGTTGAAGCCCAAGAAGTGCTCTGCAGCATGTCCCGAGTTGGCCCTTTGCACAGCAAGTTTGGCTGTGAATTGGTAGTTCGTGGCAATAGTGAATTTGTAGGTGAGAAACAGCAGGTGCATGATCACTGCTGGGGGTGCTTTCGTCTTGCTGCACAGTGATTCCTCTTCAGTGATTATCTAGTTCCTGTACAGGGTAAGTCCCAGCTCAAATGGAGGGACAGTTTTTAATGCTGGTGTGGTGTGGAGCAAGAGGCTCCTCGTCTGTTTTCCCTTCACAAAGGTTCCAAGCTTTCCAAGCTCCCTGTTCCTGCAGCATGTGAAGGCAGGCAAAAGTAAGGGGCTTTGAAGGTAAGAGGAGAGGAAGGAATGCCAGTGTGATGGATGACAGGGCTTGGTGGGGAATTGTGCTGCTGGGAGAGGCCAAATCTGCATCAGACTGCTGAGAGGAAGGAGGGCGAGTGTTGAACCAAGACTCTGAAGGAGGTGGGAAGTGAGAAGAAAAACCACGAGACGTTTTCAATAACGTGAGAAATCTGGAGGGTCTTCCAGCCAGCGGCTCAGCAGTCCCTGGTGTCCTGGAGCACCAACGCCGTGGTCAGTGGGTGCCTCTGGGGCTGCTGCAGCACCTCGTCTGTGCCCGGAGCTGTTCCAGCCACACACCCCCAGAGCTCCCCAGCCCTGGATCCTGGGGACACCGCTGGAGCTGACCCATGTGTGCTGTCAGGGCACTCATGTCCCCACTGCTGACGGCTGGACTGCTGGGAGCCCACAGCAGCTCTGGTGGTGGTGAAATATTTGCCTAAAATAACACGTGATAGGATTTGGAACTGTGGAGAGTAAACTCAGAGGGACTTAGGGGAGTCAGCACCTTCCTGCCTAGAGAGCAGGACACCTGCATGGGCTGGGGGTGCCTTCAGAGAGAGATGATTCACAGAAAACACTCAGAGAAGGGCTCTGGTGAGCTGGGCAGGAGGTTCTGGGAGGTCTTTGCTGTGTGACACGGGTCTGTGCTTGGGGAACCTGTCTGTGAGACACCCCTCATTCCTGAGCTCACGGCGTGGACTGCAACTTCTGAAGTCAGGTTTAAGTTTTATTCTTCTACAGGAATGCTTTCTTGCAAAGGGAGTTTCTTCTCCAGACCCTCTGAGTGGTGCTGGTGTCCTGACCTCAGCTCTGGAATGGCATAGGCAGGGATGGCACAGAAGGGTTTATTCTTCCCTAACACAGTGCTGTGTGGGTGCCTGCTTTGCTTTTCTTGGCTCTTGCCTTCACACTTTCCCAGCTCTGAGACATACCTGGGGATAGGCTGGACAGGGCTCTGAGCACCCTGGGCTGGTGGAAGGGGTCCCTGCCCATGGCAGGAGTGGAATGAGATGAGCTTTAGGACCCTTCCAAACCCAAACCATCCTTGCATCCCCAAATGAGAGAACAAAGAAGGTGCTCCACGAGCGGTGCAGCCACAGATGGCAGGGTGTTTGCTGTGTGGTGTTCCTCTCCAAGGTGTTCATCTCAGCTCCCATGAGCCCCAACCTCTCCCAGCATCTCCAGCGCTCCCTAAACCTGCTGTGGGCTGAGGTTCTTGTTTAAAACAACCTGAGTCTTTCTACTTTGCCTTGTTTTGAGGGGTAGGAAATGATGTGTGCCAGAGGTTTGGAAGGACAGGAGTAGGAAATGGAACTGGATGGTCCCACCTGCTTTCTGTTTCCTTTAATTATCCATCCCTAGCATGTCTATCCCTCATTAAAGGGGACTGTGTCTCGTGCTGTCCGTGAAGAGCCACCCCCATAAAACTGGTTAAAATAGCAACAAACTAATTCTCCTCTGCCCTTTTTCCTGGGCTGGGTAAAGAATCAGCACACACTGCTTGGAGATACCACATTTTAAATATTTTGGCCATGCCATATCTCTGTATCTGGCCAGTTTTCTCCCAGCTCCTTGGCAGTGTTGGCTTTGTGGCTTTGCTGCCCAAGAACTGTGGCTTTCCTGGTTGTGGGGGTTTGGGATCAGTTCCCTGTCAGCTGAAAGGGATCCTGGCAGTGGCAGCTTCTCCAGAGCTCCCACTAAAAATGACTTTGTTCTCTGTGATGTTAAATTGGCTGGTTAATTCTGGTGTTATTTACCCTGTAATTCATTAGTTTTACTCTACCATTGGCAGCTGACAGGCTGTAATTTCATGCCTTGCAATAAAAGATGTCTCATAATCTGCTTCATTTAGCAGCAAGAGAATTTAATGAAATTAACTGCAGTCCTAATTATGCCAGTGAATACTAAAGACTGCTATCAAGTTTCCTCAGAAAAGGACAAGGTCCACCTTATGAAGGATTTAGAATATAATTTCCTGGGAAAAGTTGCAAATGTCTCCTTCTATTGGCCAACAAGGGCCAATTACAAGAGCTGATATGACTTTAATGAACTAGTTTGTTCTGAGGATATCTCACAAGGAATAATAATTTTTTATTTTTGAGCAAGTTTTTAGTGGTTTCTCTCCTCAGAATAGCTGATCTGTGAGAATTTTGTCTTTTGCTTCTGTTTGCTACTGTTTTCCCCTGTCTTTTGGGCTGCCTTATGCTGAGCCTTAGCAACTGAGGAGGCAGCTAGGGTGCCATGTGCTCCAGTTACAGGGTGGGGACAGTGGGGTTTGGAGATCTTAACCCACAGGACATCAGGGAATTGGTTGGAAGTTCTTAGTTCAGTTACACAAACACCACAATGGGCAGGAAATAGGAAAACTCACAAAAGGACACGGTGACCGGGTTGGGTGGGGCTTGGAGCACCCTGGGCTGGTGGAAGGTGCCCCTGCCCATGGCAGGGGGGGAACTGGGTGGTCTTTAAGATCCCTTCCAAACCTTCCCATGAATCTATAAAGGGTTCATCCCGAGGAGCATTCCAGGTGCTCTTGGTGATTTTCTTGTGGGTTTCTACTGATAGATCCGTTTTTTTTTTATTTGTTTTGTTTTGGTTTTTTTGTGGGTTTTTTTGGGGGAGCATATCCACGACTCTGTGTTGAAAAGGCCTTTCTCTATTAGCTGGCAGGGTTTTCTTGCTTTCCATTCCAAAGTATTCATTGATGCATTTGCCAAATGTGCTCTGCCTGCCTCCTGAGCACCGCCACACTTGAACAACACCACGTGAAATGTAACCGCCAGTTTATGGCTTAAATGATGTTAAATGTAGTTAATTGGAAAAACTTTTAACTGCAGAGAATTTCCCTGTGAATAGCCTTCATAATAACCACCCCACTATAAACTGCAAAATGCTTTGCTCACAAGGACAATGGGACTATAAAGGTGAAGTGTATTGATCAAATTACCTGAGATAATAAACTTCGGATGAATAACTCCTCTATTGATGAATGGGAGAAGTCTTCTCTTTCCCCTCATCCTCACAGTGTGGTGGGAAGGCAGCTGAGGGAACAGCATTGCAGATTGTTTTGAGCAGAGTTGAGTTTATATTTTTAAGTTAAAGAGCTGCATGAAATTGTTGATGGAAAATGGCACTGGAGGGTTTTACTGTTTCTTGTTTCTCTTTTTTTTTTTTTGAAGTGGTAATTTCTTGAAAGTACAACCATCTTCCTTCAGATAAAAAGTTATGGGGCTACATAAAAGTAAATATGTGTGGGGAAAGAGCCTGGAAATGGTCAGTGTGTGCAGCAGCTGCAGAGCTGGCTGAGGGGTGAGGGCAGGGCACAGCTGGATTGGGGCACTGGATGTGCTGGGATCAAAACAGGGGAGGTCAGGGCCCCAGGAGAGAGGCAGAGCTGTGCTGGAAGGCAGCCTGGGAGCAAAGGAGGTGTTCTGGGGTTTCTCACTTAGTGCATTGTCATTCCTGTGAGGGGATTGCAGGGATGTGTTGCAATTATGGGAAGGGCAGGGAAGGTGGTGGTGTGTCTGCCTTTGCCCACAGCTTGGGTTTGGGGTTTGAGCAGAGATGGCAGCTGCCTTGGCAGCTTGAGGCAAGTAAACCTTGCAGTAAACCTAATGCAGACCCCTTTTTTTATATTTGAGAATGCAAAGAGAAAATTGTGTGTTCTTAATTCAGTGTACATCAGTCATCTGTCATTGCATTTATAGGTGAAGGATAAAATGAGAACTGAAGGAAATGGAATTCTTTTAAAAACCCTGTTGATGGCACAGAGGGATTGGGACTAGATGGTCTTTTAGATACTTTCCAACCCAAACCATTCTGTGATTTTGGAATATCTTCAGAGCTGTTGGCCCAAGTGAGCAGGGACAGCACAGGGTTGATCAGAATGGTGCTATGTGCCACCAAAGGGAAAAGGCTGGCACTGCCAAAGAACCAGAAGGATCTGTGCAAGTGTGATACAACAGGCTTTAAAACTATTGACCTGAAAGGGAGGTGTTCCAGGGGAAGGGACTCAGCCATAAACGGGAGAAATAGGAAATGCTCAAGTAATAGGTTTGAAATTGGTTCTGGTGAGGGAAAGTGTGGAGCTGATGCTTGGAATAGCCAGGGAAACTCGGGATGGGTTTTGTTATTGCTTGGCATGTTACCTAAGAGACAACCAAAGCTGAGTTGGCTGCTCCAGGGTGTGTGTTATGGGGGGCAGGAATCTTTATTTTCAGATTTTTAAAGGCGACATCAAAGCAGACAGCCTTTAGGTGTGATTGAGTTTGTGTGATGCACTTTAAAATGGCTGGGCACACCATTTGAATTGAAGTTATTAAGCTACGGAGTGGAGAAATCTGTGTCTGAAGTTTGTAGAAGAACAGATTTTTATCTTCTTAGGGAAGCTCCAAAGATTGAGCTGAGCAAGGTGGGATATAAGGAAGGTCTTTGGTATCAGCAGGACAGACGAGAAAGGGAACCAGAGGCAGGCACAGTTTTAGGAAGGCATCAGAGGAGTGAAGTGAACCACTGGACCACTTCATTGAAGTCCAAAGACATAAGCATTAGTAAAATAAGTCCTTTTAATAAGGTTTAATAATTAACTTTTTAATAAGGTAATAGTCAAGACCAAAGAATAATAGCTAAGGCCAAAATATTAGTTCTGTAAAATAATAACATGTATTTGCAGTGAGGAGTTTAAATAATGTGTATTGGCTGATCTGATTGTGTTTTACTGGGTTGTTCTTGTTTTATTTGGTGTGTACAGAGCGTGGGAAAATGTGCTGTACTCCTTGAATGAAGCAAAATGGCATTTCTTAAATACATAGGGACTTTATCTTGAATGTACAGAGATTTGAAAGGGGACTCAGTGAGAAACAGCCCCAGAGCTGGGAGCCCTCAGTGTGCACCGCAGGGGAAATCACTCTGTGTGAGGTTCTGTAGGGGTGTGAGGCATCTTGTGAGTGTGGTCACCTCCTTTCACATAAATCTGGATAGATACAGAGACACACACATGTATTTGTGATTCTCCCCTATGAAAATATGAATGAAGAGCAGTATTCTGTAGAAATGGGAAAGCCAGAGCTGGGGGCACCCACAGGGAAACAGGGTGTGAGAACAGCCACGTGTTCCGAAGGTGTGGGTGGGACAGGACTGCAGGCTTGGGCGAGAGGGGACAGGAGCCTGCTGTGACCGGGCAGGGTGGGTTGGGCAGGGCTGTTGGAGCCCCAGAGCCTGAGCTGCGGGCCAGGGCTGGGGCCTCAGCAGTGAGCCAGCAGCCACGTGTGGTGTGTGCCTGCCAAACTGAGCCTGGGTTACTGGTGAGTGAGACCTGGCTGGCAGTGTTGGGGTTCAGCCCTTGCCGTGACCCGTTTTCCCTGCTCAGCCTCGAACTTTGGAAGAGCAACTGATACCTCAGAGCTGCACTGCCCATCTTCTAGCCCCCAGAATTACAAGCTGGATCAGAGGCACAGGGAGGCAGCACGTTGGCTGTGAAGGGAGCCCTCGATGTGCCTGTTGTTTAGCAGGGGTCCCGCTGTTGGATGGCAGTGCCCAGCACAGGGGGCTGGTCCCCCCTGGCACAGCACTGGGGTGGGTGCAGGGGGGAAGGGGCAATCTGCCCTCCTGCCAGCACCAGAGCTGACAGGGAGGGAGGCTCTGGGAGGGAGAGCCTCTCTGGAGGAGTTGTGTGCCCCAGTGTGCCAAGCCGGCGCTGTGCGTGTGCAAGGGAAAGTGTGCAGTCAGTCAGGTTTTATCTCTTAATGAATAGAGACTGCTGAAGTAAGGGTTAGGTAATTGAGTTTATAATTAATTAGCCATAACCCTCATCAGATAAAGCAGTTGTCGAGGTTTTTTTTTATCTCCTTTCTCTCCCCAGGGCCTGCCCTTCTTTGTCCTTGTGCTGACAGCCAGCCCTTGTCCCCAGCAGTGTCCCAGCTCCCCCTCCCCGGGTCGGGCTGTGCTGGCCGGGCAGCCCCATTGTCCAGCCAGGCTCCCCATCAGCCCTGCTGTCCAGCCCCGTGATGAATGAGCAGGAGGAGCTGACGTGGAGCTCAGCTCCAGATCGGGCTCCCGATAGCTGGGGCAGCCTCTGTGTGCCCGTCCACGCTGACACCTCCCAACAAAGAGCTGAAACGGGGAGAGGGAGGGAGGGGACGGGGCTGGAGTCCACAAAGTGGGGAGCCTTACAAAGAGACCTTAATTTCTTCTGCCGTGCAATTCACCTCGACAATACCAGGAAAATAAATTAGATTTTAGGCTATTTCTTTTGGTGGCCTTATCTCCCTCACATTGTGGGTTGAGCTGGCTTGCTTGCAGCGGTGGGAGAAACTTCAGACACCTGTCTTAAAAGCATCAGGATTGTCAAAGGTGTCCAGTCTGTGCCTGGAGAAGCAGGGGAAAGGGAATTGGGTGTCAGGTTTATCTTCCATCAGAGCAGCATCCCTGCATGGGGGCAGAGGAGCTGTCCCGCTGTGCTCACAGCAGGCTCCTGGCACAGGGCTGGCTTTGCAGGCAGGTTCCCCTGCGGGGGGACAACAGGGCTCAGAAATCAGCCTGGGGGGTTTCCCTTCACCTGGAGTTTTTGAGGTGGAAGGGAAGACTTCTGTGTCCTAAAATACAGACTCCAGGCTCCCCATGAGCACTGGGTCTCCTTCACCTGAGCAGCAGCACGAGGAAATGTCCCTGAGCCTCTCTGCCAGAAAGGCCTAATCCCTTTTGGGAGCACATCAGGTGTTGCTATTCTGTGTTCTCCAGGAATCTGGTGAAGCTTTCCTTTTTCCCTTGGCATTTCAGCAGCAATATATGTTTTCAGTTTGACTGCAGATCTTGCTGGACTTGAGCTTCCCTGGGCACATGCACACCTTTCCAGGAGCTTCCCAAAAGTTAGATCAGTAAAACATTACTTAACTTGTTCTTGATGACTGTGTAACTGGATGGGAGACATTGCTGATGGCAGAACAATCCTGTTCCATTTTGGAGTTGGGTTGTCCCAGTGGGCTGTTCAGCCCAGCAGCTGCTCTGCTGTGGTGCCCGTGGTTTGTGGAGCCCTTCGGTTGTGCAAGGTGTTTATTTTATACAGGCATGGAAAAGCAAATTTTCGTGTGCTAATTGTGGGGAAAGCAAAGAGTAAGGAAGAATAACAATGTTTGAGACAGGAGAAATTCCAATTAGAGATGCAGAAGCTTTTATTTTTTTGCCCCTGCCAAGTTCAAATATTGGAGCAGATATCTGAAGGGGCTGGACTCAGCTCCAAGGGTGGCACTGGTGAGGTGTAGGTTTGCCTTGCAGTGGATTTAGCTTCTCCTGGGTCAGCTGAAGTAGGAGGACAAGGTGGCTGGAGATTCACAGGTTTCTCCTACAGGCAGTTCCTTGGAGTGGGTTTGCATCTTGCGAAGGGAGCCAAGAGCCTTCTGCCCCCAGAGACACTTGTCTGTGTGCTCTGTGAGTGACAGAGCCCAGGCAGGAATAGGGGGAAGGAAACAACTGCTCCAAAGGGTTTCCAGGCTGAGCATTTGTGTTTCAAATGAACATCGGCCTTGGACGATGTCCCCTCATGCAGAAGGATAACTTAAGTGCACCTTACTCTTAATTTTAGGAAACAGTGGAGGGGGAAAAAGCTTTTGCTTTAAATTTGAGTCTGAAATGTCTTATATTGGGAAATTCTATCCCTGAACAATTATTTTTTTTTTAAATGAGGCTGCAGTGTCTTCTGGAAAACTGGTGTGGATCAATAGGATGGGTTCAGCAGGGTTGATCAGGTGTTTACATGGTGGGGTTTGTGAGAGAGGAAAATTCTGCTTGTTTAGTTTTCACTAATTTGATTTTTATTAATAGTGTGATGCAAATATATATATTAGAGAGATACAAAACTATCCTGAATTCCTGTATAGACCTAATAGCACAATACATATTAACATGGTTAATATACTTGTGGTTTCAAGCTTTTTTTCTTTTGAACAATGCACATTTTATTCTCTTAATACCCATTTTACTTTATGTATTGGAGATAACTCTGTGTGTAGTGGGGGAACTCAGTTTCAGCCTCTTTAATTGCTGTTGGTAAAGAAAATTATGGGCTTTGTTCCTAAAGGAATGTTAAGATGAGGTTTTAGCTGTGGTCTTCAAATGTTCAGATCTTCAGAAGCAAGTGGAGTGTGTTACAGGACATGGTGAAGAATATCCATATTTAAGTCAATATTGAGTTTTTCTGATGCTAAACAGAGAAGTAAGGAGGTAAGAAATAGTATTTTTGTAGCCTTTCAAAACTTAGGAAATAGGCTCATTGGTTGGGCTAAGGACAGGGAGAGATCATTCACCATCTGGGCAAAACAGCCTCAACTTGGGGAGAAAGTAATCTAATTTATTACCAATCAAATCACTAATGAGAAATAAAACCAAACCTTAAAAAACCCCCCCACGCTGTCCCCACCCCTGTCATCAAACCTGCTCCAGCAGGGGCTCCTCTCTCCACAGGGACACAGATCCTGCCAGGAGCCTGCTCTGGCATGAGCTTCCCATGGGATCACAGCCTCCCTTGGGCTCCCACCCATTGCCATGTGGGGTCCTCCGTGGGTGCAGGTGGGTCTTGGCTCCACTGTGGACCTGCAGGGGCTGCATCCCAGGGGCTGGAAGCAGAAAGGAAGGCTTGAGATGGGTGGTGTAACCTTGTTTTCTTTGCTGCTTTCAAAGCTGGGATTTTCCCCTGGTGGTTTTGCTGATTGCCAGTGGCAGTAACATCACTGTTTGATGTGTCTGTGAGTATGGGAGGCAGGAGGATGTTTCTGAAAGGCTGGCAAAGTCAGGAATGCAGATGAGGTTGGAAAGATGGGAGTTTCTCTGGAGTGAGGAGTTGGAGGGTTTTGGAGGCACTCACACTTTTAGAGTACCCGTTCAAGGGCAGCAATAAGAGAGCAAAGAAACCTTCTCTGTCCTGGTTAAGTTGGCCGGGTTAATTTGAATTCTGGGGTGTTTTCCAGCTGGTTCTGTTAGTAGGAAACAGAGAGCAGGTTTTCCCTGGGAGGTGTCGTGGAAAGCTGTGATTTCCTGGGTGACGTCAGTGCTTGTCTTTGCCCAGGCTGGTGATTCCAGAGCAGGGATTGATGGGCCCCTCTCCCTTAACCAGTTTGCTAAATTGATCCTCTCATTGCTTTTCGTGGCTTCTCTAGAACTAACAAGGAGCTGACCCAGCCAAGGTCCGGCTGACAGACCCGGCGCCGGTCGCACCGGCAGCGCCGTAATTGACAAATAATACCCCTCATAAATACTGCCAGGCTTTTCAATTAGTTTTCATCTCAAATTCGGGATGCAAAATGATGGCCTGTCAACTGACAATGGATGACAAAAATTAATAAATTGTCTTCTAAATAGTATGGACACTTAAGAAAAATTGGGCAGCCAATTTAGCACAGCATGAACCGGGGGGAACCTTTTGTACTGTTGCCGTGCCACTAATGTTGTCTGGGTCTTTATTAATGGTGCTTGGCTGCTGCTGACAGTTTTGTTGCTACTGGCAACTTTCTTCATTAAAATTAAAGCCAGCGTCAAATCCCATTAGCTGCACTCTGGGTACCTTGCATTTTTATTTTTTTAGAGATATATATATTTATTTTTTTGTCTTTGCAAATGCATTCTGTATCTACAGAAAGTTGGGAAAGGTGGTTAAAAATTAGTCCTTCATCTCGTGCGTGGCTGGTTACTTAACTAAATAATGGATGATATTTTTTTTGAGGGAATTTGTCTGCACCACGTTCCAGCGTGTCTACTCTACAGCCAAGTAACTGTGCACAGCAATCCATAAATGTGCTTTATGAACTGCCATTCCTGAGCACTGTGGTGTTCTGTGCCACCTGCAAGCGGGTTGGGGTTCTCTCCTGGCACAGCCACAGCCCCTGGAGCAGAGCAGCTCACTCGTGGGGTGTCCTGCTGCTGGAAGAGTAATGAGGTTCAGCTTCTGCTTAAAACTGAGGCATCAGCATGTGTGAAAGGCAGCCCTTAGAGGTAAAGCACAGTGGGTGTATCTTTGCCTGATTTTGGGGAGGATCTTTGCTCCTGGAAGCATCTTTGGAGTTTCTGCTTTAACAAGTCATGGATGGACTCCTTAAGCTGCAGGAGGGCAGGGTGAGGTGGGATCTTGGGAAGGAATCCTTCCCTGGGAGGAGAGTGAGGGTCTGGCATGGGTTGGGCAGAGAAGTTGTGGCTGCCCCTCCTTGGAAGTGTTGGACGACGGGGCTTGGAGCACCCTGGGCTGCTGGAAGATGTCCCTGGACAAAGCCTTCCATGGAAACCTTGGCTTTGCTGTTAGGAGCATAAAAATGCCATTGGATTGAGGACTTGGGGTGGTTGGGCTTTGTGTCCAGGCTTTGAAGGAGCAGCACCATGAACGTGCAGGTAAAGCCAGGCTGAAGTGGAAGGCAGGAAGGGTTCCATGCAGAAAACCAGCAAATAACTCCAGGTTTTTGTGTGTTCTGACACACTGTTTTCATAGCAGTGTAAATAGAGCAAGTGCTGAATAGGGAGTGCCTTTTAAACATTGGCTGGAACGGTTGTGTTGGGGAGTGATCTCATGTGTAGGTGAAAAACAATTAACAGTTCAAATGGTCTTTGCAGCTGGTGCACTTTACAGCAATGTTTTGGCTAAAGGAGGTGCTGTGTGGCTCAAATCTGGCTTTCAGTTCAGCTGCAGTGTGAGCTGAGTGACCCTATTGCTCTCAGAAATGGGTGCTTTATACAAATGAAATAAACTGGTGCCATGGAATTAGTATCAGTCTAATAAATCCAAGCTGTGTTTTAGCTCTTGTGCTAAATCTTTGTAGTTCAAAAAATAAAGAAAGAAAAGGTGTCAGTAGTTAATTGTTGACTGAAGCTGAATATCTGTTGAAGCAAATGAGCCATGAAATATTCTGCACGGGAAGTATTGTATCTGGAGTGAGTTTAACATCAAAACCATACTGCAGTTTTTAACTTGCTGACACAATATGCAGAATCCTTTATTTGGAGATTGCCCTGATCAATGCAGAGCTCGGGGAGTGGGGCAGAGGAGGAGTCTGTGCTGTATATAAAGCAAAGCAGGCCCAGATAAAACCAGCCTGTTTTTTTCCTCAGAACCACTCTCTGGGGGAAGAACCTTTTCCTGATATCCAGCATAAACCTCCCCTGACACAGCTTCATGTGTTATAAATATATATATATGTATGTAGCATGGATAAAACAAGTGCAGAGGTTGAGAGTTGCTTTTGGGCACCTGAGAGGTTCCTTTCTCCTCCACCAGGTCCTGAGTTGGTCTTTGAGGAAAGGTGGAAAGCCCTGTTTTGCGTGTCTGAGGTGCTGCCTGTTGGGGTTGGGTTTTGGTGCAGTTTTTCTGCTCTCCCAGAGCACCAACAGGGCGACTCAGGGCACATCCTTGGCCAGTACTGGAAGGTTTTGGGGTGAATTAGCTACACATTTTTATGTACTTCTAGCTGAAGCCAGAATGATTCTGTTTTCAGAGGCTAAAGTACAGATTGATTCATGAAGAAGAAGAAGGCAGTTGTGTATGTTCTGGAAAGGATTATTTAAAAATGTGTCTCTGCTGCCCCAAGTAGATAAATTATTATTTTGAGGAGCTGTTTAGCTCAGTGTCTCCTCAGATACTGAGTTTGGAGCTGTGGGTGCCTCCTGTGGTGTTCCCACAGCTCTGAGGCAGCTCCCTGTCTGGAAGATGTTAATTCCAGATGTGCAGTTTCCCTTGGCAGGTGAGATGAGTCTCTTAAAGGGGATGAGGGAATGTTTGAAGGTTCTTCACACTTTTTTTCTGCTAATGTTGCGAGGATAATGCTCAACATACATGGACTGTGTCTCTGAAGGACCATCATCCCATTCCTGTTCCTCTGGGTGAACTGGCCATCCCAGGGACATAAACAGTAACACATTTCTTTCCTGTATTTCCCTTTTTTTCTCCTGGTCTTGGAGAGGTTTGAGGACAGAGGACGTGGTGGGTGGATGGAAGAGTGCTGGAGCATCATGATGGGCCCTGAGCAACCTGGGCTAGTGGAAGGTGTCCCTGCCCATGGCAGGGATTGGAATGGGATGAGCCTTGAGGTCCCTTCCAACCCATCTATTACTGGGTGGTCTTTGCAGTGTGGAACCAGTTTGGGGTGTCCTGGCAGACTGGTCCCATCGTGAGCAGTGCTGGGAGTGTCCCCACCTGATCAGCAGGGGTCTGTAGTGGGGTCAGTGCTGCTGATGGTCCTTGACCAGAGCACGAGGTGTAAAAGTATAGTGAGGCAATTAGGAAATACTGTTAATCAGAGTAACTGAGAAGGTGCCCTTCTACTGGAATGGGGGGAAAGAAAAAAAGGGTATTTCTTACCTTGCCCCTACCAAAGTTTGAGGACCAGAGGTATAACTGTTCAGCACAATCTTTCATTCAGAACAGTCCTTTTGATTAAAAAAAATTAAAAATAAATTTAAAAATCCCACTGTAGACCAGAGTTTCTGATGGTGGTTGGCAAAAACCTTTTTGCTCCCAAAATTTCCGAACGTGAAGTGTGAATCCTTTCTGCACAATAACATGAACACAATTTAAGGAAAAAAAAGGAACACACACACACTTTTTTTTTTTTTTCCCCTGCCAGCGTTCCTGGGTTTGTTATTCAGTGGCTGCTGCATTAAATTGGATTTTGTGTCCATCATTATTAAAATGTGAAGTGTGTCGGTCACAAAGCATACATTTCAGGGCAGTTAGCTGAATAATTCTTTTCTTTATTATCCCAAATTACTGCTGAGCTCTGGAGAGGTGAGCAGTTTAGCCAATTATTGCCATTTGAGCTGGATTTGTGGGTGATTAGCTCCTGGTCGAATTCAGTCCTGGCAAGGGCTTTGAAGCCTTGGCTTGTGTGATTTTCACAGCGGTGAGGTAGGAATAGACACGGCTAATGACAGGAAGGTCGCGTGGGTGAGGTGACCTGCGGGGGGGGGCCCCGCTTTAGCAAATAGGGCATCCACAATAACAAGTGTGTCACTAACCCCGCCGTGCATAATCGCAGTTTTATAGGATTGTTGGAGATGCTGACAGCTCAATTAAAGTGTAACCCTTTGTACCGTGGACCCCGGCAGAATGACAGAAATATTACCAACAAAAAAGGGAGGGGGCCACAAGGGAACTGGTTAAAGATCCAGGGTTCTTTTTCTTTCCCCCCTTCATCGGAGCCTGCACAGAACAAGCTGCGAGAAGCATCCATTTGTGAAATAATAGCTTGTCCAGGGGAGGGGTATGGTGCCAAACATGGCTACAAAAAAAAAGCTGCTCTTAAGTGGTCTTCCTGATGTTTCTATGGAAACACTATAGTGTCAGGAGAGAAAGTTAAAATTGGGTTTTAAGCTTTTCATGGCTTCTCTCCCCTTCCTTTCCCCCCTCCCCTCCAAATCCCTACTTCATATGAAATGGGATAAAGAGAATTTCAGGGTTCAGGGAATGGAAGGTGGATTGTCTCCCTGGAAGTTGTAATGCCTGCACCATAATTCCCTATTTTGTATCACCCACTCAACACTCACTTTGTTTCTTGAGGAAAATGTTTTGTTGCTTCTTTTTCATGCCTGACCCTACAGCCCTTTCCCCTGCCACGGGCGATGCTGCTCCTGGACCCTTTCCCAGATTAACTGTGCCACTCAGTCGTGTTTGACCTCTCCAGATCTGCTTCCCAGCGTTGGTTTTCCCTGGAAATCAGTGTTGGGAGCAGTGTGTGTGCTCGCTGTGGGTGCTGGGTTGGGTTGTGACCGTCAGAGCCCGTGGCATCTCGATCCCTCTGACCCTGAGGAGGAGGATCTGCACTGCCCTGTGTCCCAGAGCAGCACTGGGAGCCCCCACTGCGGTGCCAGGGGTTAATGAACCCACTCCTGCACATTATTAAGGGTTGGCATTTTGTTTGTCTTTTTTTTTTTCAGTAGTCCAGGGTAAGCAGAATGAGCCTCGGGAGGCAACGCAGGCAGAAACTACTGCAAGGCAGGAAAATATTGTGACTTTGTGGGTGCTGTGCCTTGTTCAGAGTGGTAAACCAGGGTTAGGTGGAGAGATGTGCCAGCCCTTTAAATACCTATTGAACTCCCTAGGAAGGACATACAGGAAACTGGAGGGCTCCCAGTGTGCTGTTCATTTGACAAGGTCTAATGTTAGTCCCAAAGGAGGGCTAAGGAAAGAGCTCCTCCTCCCCAAAGCTGCCAACCAAGGAGAACTCGGCAAGTCTCAGCTGTATGGTGGCATTGTTGGGGTGGCTCGTGCAGGGAGCTGGACTCAGTGACCCTTGTGGTCCCTGCCAGCTCAGGATGTTCTGTGATTCTACGTCTCCTACTGTGCTGGGCATCTGTCCTTCAGCTGCATGTGCTGCATTGCCTTTTGCTGGGACTGTTTTGAAAACTTCCCTTAAAATCGTTTGCTGCCTGTCAGAGGAACTCGGAGCAATCTTTAATCAAGGCCAAGGTGGATGGGGCTTGGAGCACCCTGGGCTGGTGGAAGGTGTCCCTGCCCATGGCAGAGCGTGGAATGGGATGAGCTCCAAGGTCCCTTCCCACCCAAACCATCCTGAGATCCTGTGGTTAAAATGAAAACTGCAGCAACCGTGAGCACTGTTTGTTCTCCCCACGTACCGTGTCCCTGGTGCTGATGTCCCTTGCAGGACTTTGGTAGCTGTCCTTTGTTGGAGGTGAGAATCTTCGTTGCTGGGGCTGTGATGAACTGTAAGACTTGCCTCATCAGCACTGGGATTTTTCCAGTACATCTTTCTCATTTTCCTTCATACCTTGTGTGCAGAGAGCTTGGAAAATAACGAGTTGGAGGTTGATTGTCCTTCAAGTTTAAGCGGTGCCATTATCTTTTGCTCCAAGTCAGATGTTAGATCCTCTCTGCTTTTTGTCTCCAGATGGAAATCGTGGCTGATCAGCCTCAGCATTAGGTAACCATTCATGGTGTAATTACCCACTGCACGGAGTTACTGCCTGTGTTTAGGGAACATTACAAGAGAATTGGGTGCAATGTTCTGATTTCATTAGTTGTAAAGGTGCATAACATAAATTTGCATGGTTTCCTCTGTGTGGAAGCATCTTGGACTCTGTGGCAAATCTCTGCTGCTGCTGCGCCAGCGTTTAAGGAAGGGGGAATGGTGGTTTCCAAGTGCCTGGATGCAGTAAGAATGTTTGGGGATTTTAGGGGACTCTTTGCAATGTTAATGTTAGATACTGAAGCTGGAGAATCTGTGAGGTCTCCTGTTCTCATGTCTCTCCAGAGCCTGTCCAGTTTTTTGTAGCCTTTGTTTTGTTATTCAGCTGGGCCCTTCTACTGTAGGAGATCACACAATCCCAGATGGGTTTGGGCTGGAAGGGACCTTAAAGATCATCCAGTGCCACCCCCTGCCCTGGGCATGGGCAGGGACACCTCCCACCAGCCCAGGTTGCTCCAAGCCCCATCCAGCCTGCCCCTGGACACTCCCAGGGATCCAGGGGCAGCCACAGCTGCTCTGCCCACCCTGTGCCAGGGTCTGGAGGATTCACCAGCATTTGTTCCCTGTGTCAATACATTAAAAGTGTTTTGTTGTCCTGAATTTGTATGTAACAGGTAGTCTGTGAGTCTGGCTGAGTGGCTGCCTTTGGGACTTACCTGAGGATTTTTCTGATGAACTTGAGGTTTGATTTTGTGAACAGGATGCACGTGATTTCTAGAATATTCCTTGTAGTGCCAGGTGCAAATCGTGGCTGTGAGAACTACAGACCTGAGTGGAAAATGAGGAGTTTACACTGTTAATGACCATGTGTGAGATCACCTACTCCATCCTGTGAGGACAGCAGCAGGGGAACTCTGTGCAGGGGGCTGGAAGTCAGGGGGGGAAGAAATGAAAGGCTGGCAGAAGTTCACACCACAGCCTAGAACAGAGGGTTTGGAGCTCCCAGGAATGCCTTGGAGCAGAGGGTTTGGAGCTCCCAGGAATGCCTTGGAGCAGAGGGTTTGGAGCTCCCAGGAATGCCTTGGAGCAGAGGGTTTGGAGCTCCCAGGAATGCCTTGGAGCAGAGGGTTTGGAGCTCCCAGGAAGGCTCTGGAGCAGAGGGTTTGGAGCTCCCAGGAATGCCTTGGAGCAGAGGGTTTTGCCCATTGCTGTGTGTCCAGGTGAGCTGGTGTACTGTCTGTGGCACTCCTGCTGGTGGAGTTGGGGCTGTTGGTTGTTTCCACCTGGACTGCAGTCAGTCCCGTGCTGGCAGCCCTCCATCAGCTGCTCCTGCTGGGATGGGGAGCTGTGTGTAACTTCCCTGGGTGCCCTGGAGCTCAGCAGCATAAGCTGATTGACTCAGTTAAGGCCTCAGCCTCTAACAGCAAATGCAATCAATAAATCTTTGTTGGTAAATAATTGCTATCGAACAGAGTTTTAATATAAATTTATGAGTGGTGTTTTATCACAGCTTGAGGCTACAGCAAGCCACTGAGTGATGGATTTCAGATCACACTTACATTCATTACATTAACTTTGTAAGTTATTTAAAGCTTGTACACTTAACATTGCTTTTGGCTTGCAATGACCTCCTGGGAGTAGACGTAGCACACACATTACTAATAAAGAGCTGCTGGTACGTCCAGGCAGCTCCTCTGCTTGCTTTGTGCTCCTCCAGCAGAACCCAGGGAGGGAGGTCTGTGCTCTCCAGTTGGAGCCTTTTCCCTCTGGCTCCTTAAAAGTACAGGATGGAGGAGTGTGGTAGGAGAAGCCATTGCTCTGTTAGACGCAGAATTGCAGCTTTGGAGGGAAGGTGGTAAGAAAAGGAAGAAAAATTGTTTGAGGTGTGAAATTGTTCCCGGTTTGTGTGGAAATTGGAGGTGTTAAATTCACAGTGTTGAGTCTGGAGGCTTTGGGTCAGCTATGCCCAACTGCAGATGGATGGCTGTGGGAAATGAAAGGTTTTGTTCAAATTAGGGGAAATAGCATTATCAATTAATAATAATTTGAGGCAGACCAAAAATAAAAGGCTATTTGGAAGTAGAAGGTCGACTTGGTCTCTCACTGCACATCTTGGGGACTAAGGGGGGTTTGGCAGTGCCTGGGGACGTGCCCAAGTTGGCTCTGAACTGCCTCAGGGATACCAGAGGTCTCTGGGAACCCATGGAACTCATTTCCCAGGCACAGCATCTGATGTGACTTAAACACAGACACAATGTGACCGAAGGGAGGGGCTTTTTCTTTAAAGTAACTTTTGTCATATCAGGGCCATTTATTTTTTTTTTTTAAATTTAGTTAATGTTAAAGTGCACTTACAACTGATCTAAACTCTGATTCTAAGACCATTTCTCCAGATCACTCTGTAAAATTATCACAAATTGGTGGCCTTGGGGAGAAAAATGTGGTTTATATGGGCTACTTTGCTTTATAAACACAGAGTCCTTGTATTCAGAGCAGTTTCTCCTCCAGGTACCTTGAGATACTTTTATTTCTCACATAATGTGAAAATGATTGCTTGCCAAAGGAGTGCCTGAAGAAAATGGTTTGGGAAGTCTGGTTTGTTAGTGAGGCACACAAATAGGTACATCATTCATATCTAATGCTGAGGTAGGCTTTGTGGATTTGGGGGTTTTTTTACATCAAAGCATAGAATTTCACTCTAGAAGTGAAGAAATTTAGAATAATTTTCTTCATTTAGATCCAAAACTGGAATGCTGTAATTCCCACCTAGATAGTGGCAAAACTTCTGTGTAGTAAAACCTGTGATCATGGTAGGTTTTTCCTATGTATTGAGTTTATAATTGTCATGAATTGATAATTACGAAGGAATTATGTGTTGCCTGTATAGCAGAGGGACAGTTAAAAGGTGTGAAGTATATAAATTTTACTTTCCTCAAAACTTAAAAGGCAAGGGACGGTGAGGAAAAAAGATCACCATTGTGTTCCTTAGTGCTTTTTGCCCATTAAAAGGTGTGAAGAACAAACTTGTTCTTCAAGTTCTTGGTGTCGCTGTGGAATTCAGGCATATCCAGCACGGGCTCTTCTGCACAGGTTGATGGGATGGGATGGGTTGGGAAGTGCTCCTCCCTGAAGCTCTGCCCCAGGGTTTTCCTTGGGATCATCCCTGGTGCTGCCCAGGGAGAGCTGTTGGCCTGTGTGCAGAGTGGTGAGGGACACCAGCTGGAGCTGCACATCTGCAATTCTGCTGCTGGCTTTGGAGCACTTCTGCTTGGGCAGAGCTGGCCTCGGTGCCCTCCTGGCTGTGGGGCTGGCTCTGCACACACCTCATCAAGTGACAGCTTTAATGGGCAAACAAAGAGCAGAACTTGCTGTCAGGGCTTTGACCTGCCTGGACAGGAGCAGCTCCGTGGTGATTGGAAGCACCAGGCTTTGCAGGGCATCTTCCTGTGTTCTGATAACCCTTTGTTTTAATGGCCTTGGGAAATGAGAAGGGAAAAGTTTGTTTTATGGGGATTAGAGAACTGAAGTCTGTGTTGATTCAGATTCCTGGTTATGATTTAATGAAATGGATATAAGTGTCTGCTTTGATCTCCAGCCCTGCTGCATCCCTGTGGTGGGTACAGTCCACAGTGTCTCCACCTGGACATTCCAGTAAGAGCTTCCATACCCAGAGTGCTGTGTGATTCATTAGGGACTGGTGGTGGGCAGCTTTTCCTCCCAAACTGCAACCAGTGAATCTGCTGATGGGAAGAGCGTGCACCACGGGAGGGGCAGGGGAGAAGCAGTAACTTGCAGGAGAAAATGTGTCTAAAAATGTTGGCAGTTTTCTCTCTTTTTTTGCCCTAGGTAGGTGTGCATTGGCCAGGGAGTATCTAACCTTTCCTCTCTCCCCCCTCAGGGAATGCTGCTGAAAAGGAGTGGCAAGTCCCTGAACAAGGAGTGGAAGAAGAAGTACGTGACGCTGTGTGACAACGGGGTGCTCACCTACCATCCCAGCCTCCACGTGAGTGCCCCCTGCTCAGACACCTGTCCAGCCCCTTGGCCAGAGCAGCTTCTTTCTCTCTCTCTCCATTCCCCTCCCTCAGAAAGAACCATAATCTGAAATAACACTCCCTGGGTCTAGTCTGAGCACAGCCTGCATCCCCTGGGACTGGGGCTCCCTTGCATCCCAGGAAGCAGCTGGAGCAGTTTAAGTCTCTGTTTTCTGCTGGTTCTTTATGTACTTGTTTAAATTAAAGAACAGAATCCTTTTATAAGAAAAAGTTTCTAGATGTAGTAAAGAGCGAGGAGAGGTCTTTGTCAGTGTGCAGTGGTTGTGGTTTACTCAGGAGTAGTTCTGAGCAGCCTTTTGGAAATGACATAACAATCAAAACATGTTCTACACAGCTTTTCCATGCTGAGACCCCTGTTTCTGTCCCAGGGATGCTGTCTGTCCCTCTCAATGCCTGTGTCACAATCCCTGGGTTATGGATTTGGTGATGGAAGGAGCACAGTGATCTGACTCAGGACTAGGCCACCCCAAAAACCATGGTGTGACCCTCACCAAGGTTTTTATATCTGGTCTTATATTCTATCATCATCATCCCAGATATGAAAATTGGAGGGAGGTCACTTGTGACATTTTTAGGCCCCGTTGTTTCTAAGACTGTTGGTGACATTTTGAGCTCCCAGGTAATTTTCCATTAAAGAGTGAAAATCAAGGTTTGGATCAAATGCACTTCCTGTAAGCTGTGGGGGTTACAGACCTGCATGTGGAACTGGCAGGAAACTTCTGCTTTGGTTGGGTGGTGTCTGGGGAGTGTGGAAGCACAGAATCACTGAGGCTGGAGAAGACCTCTAAGATCATCAAGTTGAGCCAGTAACCCAGCACTGCCAAAGCCACCACTAAACCATGTCTCCAGGTGTCACAGCTAATGTCTGGCCACATGGATGCTGTGCCTGCACCACCTGGCTGGTCCCTGACTGTGGAATATTAGCACTTTCTCTGGCTTCACACAGGATGTCAGGTCCTGCCAGAACAATGCTTTGCTCTAGTTTCTGATGTTATGTCTATGTCTCTTAAAAAAATGAGATGACAAGTAGCTTCAGGGCATTGAAGCACCCTTGTCCCTCAGCCCCTGAGTTCTGGAGCAAGGTGTTCAGGGCTCCTTGGGGCAGCAGCAGTTCAAGTCTTTCTGCATGACTTGGCCACTCTGAGTGCCTCCCAGTGTGGGTGGTTGTGCTGTGAGGTGGTGCTGAGTGCCCAGCCTGTGTGTTGGTGTTGCTCTGGGAGGGGAGCAGGGGTCCCGTGTGCCTTGGGGCAGCTCCCACCGCTGGCTGCCAGGAGGAGGTGAGGGGCTGCTGTCTGTCCTTCCTGGAGCTGGGGAAGGGCTCTTTTGTTCCTGCTCGTGTTAGGTTTGCATGGCTCTTGCAGACAATGGAGAACTTCTTCTCCCCAGGCTTCCCCGGAGCTGCAGTGCCTCCCCCAGAGGAGGAATCCACCGAGGTTGGCGTAATTACTTTGAGATTAGAGGTAAATCCGTCGGAGGTTGGGGAGAATCCATTTAAAGGAGAAGTAATTACTGGGCTGTAATTGTTTCCCCCTGCCCCAGGAAGGTGGTGCAGAGCTCCTGCTGGGGCAGGTTTGTGACAGAACCACAGAGGTTGACTCAGTCACACTCAGCACAGCCTGGGCTAAACTTTGCATGCAGGAGCGTCGTCATTTCCTCTAGGGTTTTGCCAAGTGAAGGGGTCTTTTGCCCCAAGCAGGACTCTGATAACGTGTTTCTGCTTTGGTTTTGTGAGTTTTTTGTTTATCAGTAACTTTTTGTAGCTTTTTCTCACAGCAGAGTCAAAGAAACCGGTGAATTTTCAATACTGTGCTTACAGTGCTGTTTGGGATAATTTCTTACATTGTTTTGAGGAATCAGGGCCTTATTCCTACCAACTTTCCCATCAAATCCCAGTGAAAAAAAGAGCTTTTGTTACCCATCTGAAGTCCATTTCCTAAGTATAAAGCCCAGCTCTGATCTGACCACTCAGTTTTGGGCTGTCTCAAATGTGCCGGTCATTTCAGTTAAGCAAAGTTTAATTCTGGAGTGAACTTTTAATGGGAGCGAAGGGTGGGCTGGCTCTGGGGGTGGCAGGAGAGGTAAGTGTAGAAGGCAGTTTGCTCTGTGCAGTCTGCTTTGAGTCAGAAGGTAACACCTGCACTGAAGGACCTATTGCACGTTCCCAATGGCTGGTCGTGAGCACTGCACTAAATGTGGCTGGAGATTTGGCCACAGGTGGGTCAGTGGTCTCTGTGGGGTCGTTGGGTGGCACGAGGGAGAGTTCTCAGCGTAGGAAATGAGTAATGCAGGAACCAGGAGTGACATCCTCCTTGAAAGGATTGGCTGTGGGATGAAAGGTTTGGGGTTGGGGAGGGAAAAATGAAACGAGGCCCTTTCTTGCAGAGGAGGTGTCCCTGGAAGGGTCAGGCCTGTTTGGCAGGGCAGCATTGTGCCAGCTAAATGAGCGACTGCTGGTGCCACCAGGTTGATGTTTGACACAATAGCTCAATCCCTCTCCTTTCTTCTCAGGAAAGTGGGGGGAGAGGAAAACGGGGAAAGAAAAATATATGTACCATAAGCACCCTACCGTTTTCTGACTTGGTCATGTCAGGTTTTTTCACGAGCCTCAAACCCTCCCGTCCCTTGGGAGGCTGAGGAGCTCTGCTGACAGAAAATGGTGGGATAATGAGAGAGAACTCTGACCCTCAGGCTTCAAAGTTCACCAGAGCTCCCTATTCATCTTGGGCTTCTGGAGCAGAGCCGTGGAGGGATGACGAAAATTCTGGCCGGTGAATTCCACATCAGCCTCCCCAGAGGGCCCCGAGGGAGTTTGTTGAGGCATCTCTTGGCTTTTGATGGCAGAATGCCGTGAGCGAGAGCTCCCAGAATGAATTTGCCAGGATACCTGCTGGGCTGCACTGCTGCTTTATCTCAGCCTCTCCCCATGAGTAGCTGAGCATGTTTCACCACTGTCTGTCTGCCAGAGTTGCCATCATGCCACAGGACAGGAGGTGACAAAGCTTTAACTGTGAATGTCCATTTTCTGCTCCTGTATCTTCCCCATCATCACTGCCCTTCAGTTATGAAAAGAAGAAAGGGGGGAAATAAAGGCTGAAAATGGCTTTTTTGGTAAGGGTCGTTCCCCCTTTTATATATTGTCTGGTTTAGATTTGATTTCCATAAAAAGCACAGTGCTGGGGCATCTTATGGGGGAAGAGCAGCTTCTTAACAGGTGAGAAGGAAGGAAGGTGGGATGCCCATCTAGAACACACCTGGTACATAAACCCCTTGTATCCACACAGCAAGGCTGATGTTTGCTTTGCTGCAGCCTTTAGCCTTCATCCTCACTGGTCTGGGGATTATAACCATGGTCGAGGGGGGAAAATGCAACTTGTTTCCTTGAAGGGTGTGTGGATTCACGAGGTGTGCTCAACTCATCCAGCAGGAGCCACAGCTCCAAACTCTTCCTTAAACACAGTGCTGGCTGGGGAAGCAGCTGCCAGGAGCCCTTTGGGAGGGAACATTAGCAGTGCTGTTCTATCCTCAGATTAACTGGAGCCTTTTGTGAAACAAGAAGGGAATATTTCAGCCTGGTGAGGGGCTGGATCCCCCAGCAGACTAAGCTTTGTGCGGGAGCTTCAGCAATAAATTATGTGGACGCTGCTCGGAAAACGCTGCAAACCCCAAACCCTGTAAAATCCCTTGAGACTGGAGGTGTTATTTGAGCTTTCTGTGCTCGGCCATTTCCTTCATGAAAAGTGGCCTTGGTGAGAACTGGAAGGCTGCTGAGAGTGTGCCCTGTGCTGGTGTCTGGGGTGTTGTGGCTCCGTGAGCTTTCCCAGGTCCCTCAGTGCTCAGCGTTGCTCTCAGAGCTGCAGTTGAAATTTTGGGTTGTTATCAGTTCTTAGACAATTTTCCTGAGTTGGGAACAGAAAGTCTGCTTGCAGATCAAGTGCTCCCCCTCTCCTGGTGTTCAGGAGAGCAGTGTGGTGGCTGGGCTGTGTGGCCCATCAGCAGGAGAGTCCTCCCAGTCAGGAATATCCCCCCAGCCATCGTTTCAGCCCAGCCTTGTTTCCAGGGCTGCATTACCTCAGGCACTTCAGTAGTTCCAAATGGTGTTGTTTGTGTTGCTTTAGTAGAAATATTCATGCTCTTGCGTATTTGTGTGCCTGGTTCCTTCCCCCCGCTTTGGCTGTGAAGGAGAGTAAAGCTGGATATTGGCTGGCCCTGGAAGCCCCTCTCACTGGCCTTTCCTGTAACAGCTCATCCTCAAAGCAGGCTTTGGTAGACACAGACTTGGGCTGATGAAAGGAGGTGCCCAAAGCCAGGTTGGACAGGGCTTGGAACAACCTGGGCTAGTGGAGAGTCTCCCTGCCCGTGGCAGGGAATGAGGTGAGCTTTGAGGACCCTTCCAACCCAAACTATTGCATAACTCTGTGTTGTTTTTCACATAAGATGCAGCTCTGCCTCCTGAAGGAGCAGTGAGCAAATCAAATGCTGCAGAGCTGCAGTCTGAGTATTGATGAAGATAATCTGAAGAATGTATAGGGTTTTATTATGGTTACTATTGCATCCATTGGCATGCCTGAAACATTGGTTAAGATAGAAAAAAGGAACTATAGGAACAGTTCCAAAGTCTTTTTATAGTAATTGCTGATCACTGGGATGGTGATGAGACGATGCCCTGTTCTACTACTCGCCACAACTTTCATTCTTTCTGGAAGCCTTTTCCTCCGAGCCACGTTCAGAGCAACATTCTCCTTTCTGACAGTATTGCTTACATTTCCCAGAGCTTTCCTGTCTTAACTGTTTTATTTATATGTAATTTACATGCCGAGAGGATAACCAGCCTTTATGGACAAAACAGGTGCTACTCATGCTGCTGTAACTTCTTTAGGGATAAAGATACCAAGCATAAAGCAGCAGAAGGGGCTTCTGTGAAGTGCAGATCCCTCAGTCACTGTAATGCTGCCTGGAAAGCTTCTTTATAATCTTAATGTGGAAGATGTAATGGAGTGGAGATCAGTTTGGGAGAAAAATGTCAAACTGAAGACCTTGTAATCACAGGCTCCCCTGGGAGGGCTCTGCAGGGCTCCCCCATCCCAGCCCTCCTTCCCAGTCTGTACACCCGGGGTTGCTGGGGTGCAGAGCCTGGCATTGTCTTTGCTCAGCCCCATGGGGCTGGAGGTGGTGGGTCTGTGCCCCAGGGAGCCCTTCAGCGGAGTCAGGGAGGGCTCCTGGCAGCAGAACGGGTTGCAGCTTCAGTGGCAAAAGCCGAGCTATTAATTAGTCCGGGGGTTTATAAAATCAGAGCTTCCTGTCCAGCCGAGCCAACTGCTGTGGGTGTAAATGCTTCATAAATTACTCAGGATGGTAAAACTCTGGTTTGTCTTTTACAGCAGCTCTCTTCACAAAGGCTGAATGAGAAGCAAAGTGCAGAGGGAAGAATTTTCTTAAAATTTTATGAAAAGGAGTGATCCATTTACGAAAAGACGAGCGTTTTGTTGCTGTTGTGTTCAGAGTGCTGCCCTGGCTTCATGCCCTGCCCCTCAAACACTGATGGAGCAGATTAACACCACAGTACAGATACAGGCAATGCTTTTTATTACTGAAATTTAATGTTCTTGATTCCCAATGTGAATAAAACAGATTGGTGATGACCTTCTTTTTGTCAGGACACAGCGCTTTAGGGTGATCAGTGGTTTCCAGAACGCCTTTTCATTGCTCTGTTCTCCTCAGAAAATAACATTTCATTGCTTTTCTTAAGATTAACTGTGTATTCTGGGGCCGAGTGCCATTACAGCCATGTGTGTGGGGGGATGGCTAATTCCCTGGCACTGTGTGATGAGGATATCCCACCCTGGCTCGTGGCTCGGGCCCTTCCCGGGCAGCAGGAGGGCGAGGACTTGGGACACTTGTGTTTTTTCCGAGGTGTGCCTGTGGCCCCAAATGAAAACCAATCAAGGAGCGATTTATGTTCATTAAGGGCTTGTCAAAACTGAAAAATTTTCTAATCAAGAGTGCCGTGGCGGCGGCCCCTCCATGGCTGGGAGAGTCGCCTCGGCAGCAGCGGCTCTTTGCCTCTTACAACTCTAGGCTAGGAATGCACTGATGATTACATTAGGCTAAGCTGCGAAGTAAATGAACCATGGCTTATTTAGGTGCAACTAGCTTCAGTGCAGTCCTGCCCCGCAGGGCACTTTAGAGCGTTTTATGGCTTTAAAATTAGTGTAGCTTCCCATTTGCTGCAGGGTGCTGCATGTTATGCCTTTGAACTCAATAAGCAAAGGGAAGGGGGCCTTTTGTTTTTTTTTTTGTTTTGGTTCGGTTTTTTTTCTTCTTCTTCTCCCCCCTCCCTTCCTTTTCTTCTTTTTGCAGTTTGGCAATTTTGTTTTGCATCTTTTCCAGACGGCGTTTCGCCATAAAAATGTCTGAGTGCCACGGAGAGGCACAAAAGTGAGGGCTCCATCCGCTCCCTGGTCTGCTCTGCTCCGGGGGCAGAGGGGCCGGGGGCAGCTGAGGGTGAACAATGGCTTTTGTGGGTCCAGCAGGTCAGCTCACAGGACTGGAATTGCCTCCCCACAAACACGCTCCGCGCAGTCTTTGAAATGCCATGCAGAGGTGCAACCATAAACTTGCTTTTCCATAATAATCTTTATGGTACTTCAGAGCAGGAAATGCTATTTCACCCTTGGAGAGTGGAGCCTTTAGGAGTGCTGTGCCCAACTGAATGGTGGGGGGAGACTTGACATGAAGTGAAGGTGTTTATTATGGACTCATGGAACGGTTTGGGATGGAAGGGACATTGAAGCTCATCTCATGCCACCCCCTGCCATGGCCAGGGACACCTTTCACTAGCCCAGGTTGTGCAGAGCACTGGCCTTGGACGCTTGCAGGGATGGAGAAGTGGCAAAAGGCACAAAAGCACAGTGTAAAACCAGGTACAGATCTGGGAAGGATTCTAGGCCTGGACCTGTTCCTAGTTTTGGAAAAGCAGGCTTCTGAGAGATTTGAGTAGCTGAAGAGGGAAAGCAGTGTGATGTTCATAGCTGTGTACCATTATAGCCATGGAAAGTCACTGCTCTCAGAGAGTCTCTCCTTTCCTGTGTTGTGCATTGGAAAAGGGTGGCAGTGGGATAGGTGGAAGAGAGACCCTCGAGGAAGGATCAGGTGGTTTTTAAATTCCAGTGACATGACCCATGGCAATGGGTGGTGGTTTCAATATGAGTGGTTTTAGTGTGAGCTTTGAAACCCCTTCACCCAGTGCCATGGTGTGAAACTGTCTTGATATCCGTGGTTTTGATAACTAACCTGAGCCACATCTTTAACCCAAGAGGGCTCTGAGGAGCACCCATGCTCCCTGGACAGGGTCAGGGCAGTGGCTGATAGGACAAGGGGGAATGGCTTTAAGGTGAGGGAGGGTAGATTTAGATTGGATGTACGGAAGGAATCGTACCCTGTGAGTGTGGGCAGGCCCTGGCACAGGTTGGGCAGAGAAGCTGTGGCTGCCCCTGGATCCCTGGCAGTGTCCAAGGCCAGGTTGGATGGGGCTTGGAGCCACCTGGGCTGGTGGGAGGTGTCCCTGCCCATGGCAGGGGGTGTGATGGGATGAATTTTAATATCCCTTCCAACCCAAAGCATTGGTGATATTCTTATGCTGCCATGTGTTTGGTGGTGCTTTAGTGAGGAATTTGAGATGGCTGTGATGGGTTTGAACAAAATGGGAGTTCGTGTTGCAGCTCCATGGAAGCAGCAGCCAGCATGTTCTGCCTTCCCCTCCATGTGGTGCCCCTGTCCTTCCTCCCCTGAACACAGGGCTGAGCAGGTGACAGCCCTGAGTTTGCCTGTGGAAGGGGGTGTGTTTGCCTGCTGTCCTCAGCCTCTTGGCCTGGGATCAGCCTGTGGGGTGCCTTGTCCAGCTTTCGGGCCATGGAAGCCCCTGAGATGTGCAGCAGTGAGTTTAGCAACCACTGGTGTTCACAAACAAAAGGGGCCCCCAAAATAGCAGTGGCTGCTTTTGGTAGGTCTGTTTAGAAAACATGATCATACCCGTTTGCTCAATTTGCATGTCTGAAAGGCTTCTGCTCAGTTAATTGGTTAAATTAATTTCTGCTGTTGTAAACAGCGAGCTGTATTAAGAGCAGAACTGAAGTAATTTTACTTTACATTATTCTGTGTCATGGCACATCGTTTCTCTCTCACTCAAGGCAGTTCATTTCGTGGCGCTGTCAAGTGATGTTTGGTGTCATCTTCAGTCAGTGCGGCGGTTTTGATTTTCCCCTGATATTTTATCAGTTTGTTTAGTCCTGTAGATAATGGTCAGTGGCCTCGAGTAGTCAAATTAACACCTCGGTGGCAGCCCAGCGGAGCGAGGGGCTGGCCCTGGGGTGGAAGGCGATGGCAATCGGCGTGGGCAGCGTGTCGTGGGGTGTCCGTGATGGATTGTGTGTCCCCACGGCTGACTAAGATGGAGCTGCCAGTCAGTGCTGACCCCAGGCCATCCCTGGGTGAGCTCCAGGACCAGACCTCGCACCGGCCCTGGGTGAGGAGCCGCAGCGTTCCCGGAGTTGGGAGAACATCCCGCTCTGCTCCAGCTCTGCCAGCCCGGGGAGCTGGAGATGGCCCCGGTTTGACGGAGCTCCTGCCATTGGTGTCGGGAGCTCTTTGGGACCTGGGGCTGGTGTCCCCTGTCGTGCTGCTGTCAGCGAGCTGTGTCCCCGCGTCCCCCACCGCAGCGCTCAGTCGCTGGCAGGTTGCTCTCACTGCACCTCATTTGCATCTGGGACATCAATTAGCATGTTTGTTGAGGCTAATTGAATGAAACTCAATCATAGCTCTTAATTGCTTGACTATGTGAAAAGAAATCACATTAATGCAGCTAATTAAGTGTATGGCAATAGATGCAACATAATTAGGAGCGAAATGTAGAAAACAAGCGGTGACGAGGTGTGGGGGACCGGGGCACCAGCTTCTCCTCTGGGCCACATATTTGGGGAGGGGTCCCTCTCCTTTGCTGCTTGCTTTATTTATTTTTTTTTCCCCTATTCTTTTCCCCCTGCCTTGCTGAGCGATGAACACAGACAACCTAAGAAGAAAAATGCAAATGCATTCGCAATTACTACTTTTTCAAGCTGTTGAGGGGCAGAAGATGGCACGTCTGGGGTGGCCCACTGTTGAGTGGGCTCTGGGGACTTGTTAAGTGCTGTTTAAAAGTACTTGGCTTTGAATTACCCTCATGCCTTGTTAAAGGGTTTTTTCCCCTTTTTTCTCGGATCAGCATTTTCTACAACTAACATCTCGGGGAGTTATCTCTGTACCATTTGCATATCAAAATCGGGCTTGCTGTCTTCTCTTTAGCACAGCATATTCCAGATGACAGCAAGACCCTCATCTGTTCTAATCTGATCAAACCCTCCATTGCCTTCTGAAGCCACCAGGTTATTTTGTAGTTTGAACTGCTGTTCCCTAGCGGGCTCTGGCAGGGCTGGGAGCTGCTCCTGGCCCCCCTGCTCGGGGGGCACGCCGAGATCATGGCTCTGCATCCTGCACACAATGGCACTGCCTTTATTATTTACATTTGATATATCCCCATAAATATTTAAGCTGACATTAATACATACGTGGCATCTGTTGTGCTCGGGCACTTTGGTCTAATAGTGGTGTGGCTGCAGCGCGTTTATTTTCTGTTTGCCAACATTCACGTGCTCTCTCAAATGGTTTATAGCTCACCTTAAGCCTGGCTCGCTCCCAATTAAAAGGGCTTCAATAACGCCCTGTCACATCTCCCGGGCTGGCAGGGAGGTCTGAAGGATTCGGAGTAAACACCTCCTTCTGCAGTGGATGTGGTTGCACATGAAATAAAACATGTCTATCAGAAAAGAGCACGTGCTGAGGTTTAGTCACTCTCTGATTAAGCCTCATTTTAGAGCCCATAAGCAATAAATGCTCAATTATCTTCTGCTTATTGTATTTTAATTTGCTAAGAACTGACACTGAGCAAGAAAGTCCCGCCAACTTGGTAATTTATGGATGAGACGCTTTTGTTCATCTCTGTGCAACACGTAGCCAAGGAATTGTCCTCAGTGGATGCCCTTTGTTTCTCCTGGCAGCAGAGCTCTGCATCCTCTCCCCACGAATCTTCCTGGCCCCACGTTTTACTGTTCATAATTCTCAGCAAGGGGAAGAGTAACCACAACCCTGTGTTCCAGGAGATGAGAACTTTGGTGTCTCACAGTGTCATTCCCCACCTCTCCTGGCAATATCCCTGCTGGGGGTATCCCAGGGCTGCAGCCTCTGTGGCTGTCTCCCCTTAATCAGTTGCTCTCTGATCAAAACACCCGTGTCCATTTGCTCTTCTGTTTATTTCCCCACCCTGGGTTTTCCAAACAAGAATTGACCAAAGCCTTTCCCAGCTGTGGCTCCCAACTTCTACTGTGTTTATTCTGATCAGGTGCAATTTGCATGGTTTTTTCCCTTCTATGTTTTCTTGTGTGGATGGACAGGGGGGTCTCATTCTCTAAGGAAACAAAGTTGGAGTTGCCAAAACCAGACCTGTTGGTGCCCTTTTGTGCCTGCTGACCCATTTCAGCCAAATTTGAGGGAGAAAGAGTTAAAGGCATAAAGAACTGGCAGAAAGGAGAGACAAGTAAATGTGCCCATGAGGGATCCTCAGCTTCATCATTCCCGTTTGGGACCTTCTAGCTGGTGAACTCCTACTTGTGGCTCAAACCAGGCTCCAAACTACCAAACTGGTAGCTTGAGGATGTAGTAGAAAGCTCCAGATGTTTGGGATTAATTGCAGTGGGAAGTGTAGAAGGGATTATCAAGCAAATGGAAGGAAGGGGAAAACCATATGGTGGGTGCTGTCAGCACATGTAAGGCCACAGTCTTATGAAACCAAGTGTATTAATTCTGTTGCTTATGGGACTGTCTGTTTGATGTTGGGTTTTGGGTCTCTCTCCCCTCTTACCAGGACTACATGCAGAATGTCCACGGGAAAGAAATCGACCTGCTGAGAACCACTGTGAAGGTCCCTGGGAAGAGGCCACCCCGAGCCACGTCAGCCTGTGCCCCCATCTCCAGTCCCAAAACCAATGGCCTCTCCAAGGACATGAGCAGTTTACACATCTCGCCAAATTCAGGTGAGAGAACACCATGCTTGGGGAAAACCTGCGTTTGCAGGGGCTGTAGGCAGTTGTCATGCATGGCTGGGGTGGGGTGGGGGTGATGTCTGTGAGTAACGGGGATGTCCAAGGCCAGGCTGGATGGGGCTTGGAGCAGCCTGGGCTAGGGGAAGGTGTCCCTGCCTGTGGCAGGGGAGTTGGACTGGGTGGTCTTTAAAGTCTCTTCCAATCCAGACTGTTCCATGATTCTGTGATGTACAAATCCACTCGTGGAACTTCGCAAGCCCTGGCTGCTGGTCTGTCCTCCACGAGAGGTTCTGAGTCTCCCTCAGTACCTTTCTTTGTATATTTGTTACCTTACACTTGCCAAAACCCTACGTATTTCCATGAAAATTAACAAATAGGAAGAACTGATGATTTATTAGGTCTAGTACTTAAGAAGAAGAAATGTTGCATGATTTGAGAGGGCTCTTTATGGCTTCCTGGTGGGTTCTACAGCCCTTGTTTCTGCTTTTAGAAGGATTCATAATTTTGGACTTTCTAAGAGCAAGATTCTTTTGTAGAAAGCTATTTTAATTTGTTTATGGAAGTAGTTTATAGCTTCTTGAGAGCTCTAAACAAGGAGGTTTATTGTTCCCTGAAGTACTTGTCCATACAGCTGAGAGGATTTTAAAAAATTGCATTAAGAGAAAACATTTGAGACAATTTATCTTGTGGAATGCACAGCTTATACAAAGCTGATAATGATCTCGTGGAAGTTCTGTCAGCATGTTTGAGATGGTGTCCATAAAGTGCTGAGTGCTTTTTGCCTTTGTGGTTCCCCCAGAGCCCTCCAGCAGCCCCATCATCCACACACCTTGTCTCTGGGAAGGGAGAGGGCTGGCTCGCTGGGAGTTCAGGGGTCTGCTCTGGCATGGTAGGGGTTGTCTGGTGCTTCGCAGCATCCCCCAGAGCCTTGGCTTGGCTGGGTCATCCTGTCCCAGCCCCCAGTACTTCGAGGCAAGGTGTAATTCCCTGTGGTTTTGTGGTGTGTCTTCCCCTATTAGGAGAAAGTGGAGAAGTTTTGTTCCTTCCAGCTGAGAATTCTGCTGGATGAGATGGATTTTTAAAGTGGTGCCACTGAGCAGACACCCCTAGAGTTTGCTGTTTAATTTAGGTGATTGGGTGCAGGGAGTGCTTTTGGTTTTCATCATGTTTTGTAATCCAGGGAAGGAAAGTGCTGGCCTGAGTTAATAAACCAGGGCTGAGATGTTTCAGAGATTTCTGCTTTGAAGCCATTTGAACACATGGGAAGAAATTACTTGATTGCTCCAGAGAAGTATGGTTTTGAAAGCATATTCAGAGATATGTGATAAAGTTTATAGCATGGGATTTTCATGCTGTTGCATGTGCTGAGGTTGCCAGGGCAGAGCAGCTCTCCCTGGCAGTGGTGCTGGGAGCACTGTGTGTGTCCAGGTTTGATCACAGAGGGAGGATGAATACTCCAGAAAGTGCAAACACTGTAGAACAGCTCTACTTTTGGACAGTGGATTTCAGAGAACACTGAGGGAGGGGTTGGAGCTTCTCTTGCCTTCTTCATCGTGTTGCTTAGAATTGCTGAAAGGCTTTGCTGCTGGTGGTGTCTGCTGCTTGTTACTGGATTAAAAGCAAACATTGTAAGGAACTGTTCTCCGGTAAAGTATTACTTTTAAAAACAAGCAAGTGAAAGTGAAATTAAACAAAATAGCAGGACAGACTGGATCTGGAAATCCCTGCCAGCAGCTCAGCTCTGCATCAGCCCCTGTGTGCCTCCCAAAGTTCTCGTGTTCAGGTAGGCTGGAGAGCTGCATTGCAGAGAGACATTTCAGAATATTAGGGGAATATTAATGCTGTAAAAAAGGACACTGCCCCAAGCTGTGCCTGGCTTGTTCATCTCAGCCTTGCTGTGGCTTCATATATTTGCTACAGCTTCTGTTGGGTGGGAGACCTGTGGTACTCAGTCAGAAGGCAGGTGAGTGACCAGAGAGGGAGACTGGTCCCGCAGAGCCATGCACTGCCTGGAGCAGGGTGCACTCGGGGTTGAGAACTGGCCTCTGGGCTTTCTTGGAGGTGCAGTTTGGGGTTTATCCTGGAAGAACTGGGGTTCTGCGTGGCAGCTTTTCCCAGAAAATGCAGCAGGACAGGGTGTTGTTCCTGTTGTGTTACCTGTGTTATATGTAGGCTTTAAATAACAGATTGTTATCTGTGGCTTTAGGAAAGGCCCCTGGTCTCATCAGTTGACTTGGTGGGATTCTGTGAGTTAGGGGAAATAGATGGTTATTCCTTTAATCTAAAATTTGTGTTACTTTTCTGGTATCCTAAGTCAAAGTTGACAAATTACAGTTAAGTAACTGAAATTTAAATTTAAATTGGCTTTACCTGGCACTGAGCATCGTTCTGTTGATGCAGCTCAGTTGGAAGTCCTTCAGAAAAGGATGACTCTGGACCTGCTGAGTTCCAGCTTTCTCTGAGAGCTGGGAGTGTGATGCAGCAGGGCCAGAGTCCTGCCCGTCCCTCTGGCCAGGCTCTGTTAGAACCTGACTCAGCTCTTGCAGAGCAGAAGTGGGTCCAGGCTTCATTTGCTCCAGAGCTGGGCTGGGTCTGAGCTGGCTGACCCAGAGGTGAACCTATTTCTGACATCCCTCCCAGGAGTCATTTATTTCCTCCCCTCTCCAAACAGCCAAAGCCTGAGCTGCAGCGAGAGCTACCGATGTAGAAAGTTCACATCTAAAAATAGCTTATGGTGTAGAGATAAATTGTTTCCTGATTAACACTTCATTTAAATAATTTGGTGCTCTTACATTTACTTGCAGCAGTGACTGTACAGTATGTGAAGTGTCCCACAGTGTGTGAGCTGCACAGCTGAGGTTAGGGGTGCTGGAGGTTGTGATCTGCCAACTCTCTGTGACACTTCAGAGGTTACAGGAGCTTCACGTTCTCATCGGTGGGCGTTTTCTGGCTGTTGTTAATTGTGGTCCTCTGTCAAATCATCGGTGGTTTGTGTAGATCATACAATGTGTTTTTATTGGAGGGCACGGTAAGGATTCAGGTGTCACAAATATGTTTTTATTGGAGGGCTCTGTAAGGATTCAGGTGTCACAAATATGTTTTTATTGGAGGGCTCTGTAAGGATTCAGGTGTCACAAATATGTTTTTATTGGAGGGCTCTGTAAGGATTCAGATGTCTCGATCAGGCTGATGATGAGTAGAAGTGTTTGCCAAGCCAAGAGGTCACATCTCCACAGCCTGCAGACCACAGGTGCCTTTGGAAATAAATGCTAACAGCATCCTGAATTCCTGACTCTGCTCTGAGTTCTGCCCCAGTAGGTGCCTGGGGTTGTGTGCTGGGGCAGTGTGGACACGGCAGAGCCAGGTTTGGTCCCGTGTGGTGCCCCCGGGTTGGTTGTGTGAGGTGATCAGAGTTAGCACCAAACGCCTTCCATGCTCCCTCCTGAGCGTGGGTGTGATGGATCTGCCACAGACCACAAATGCAAGTTTGTGACTTACTTTTGTCATTCATCACACGAGTCAATTTTCCATCTGGTTGGGTTTGCTGTTAGTTCAGTGATATACAGCTGCTGCGAGTGCAAGGAGAAGTTGTCAGTTTGCTCGTTTCCAAGGAAGAAAAGCCCAATTTGAAGTGCGTCCGAGATTCCCCTTTCATCCCGCTAGAGGGGGATCCCTCAAGGTCATCGTCCCCTGTTCCCGTTCCTGGGCACTGGGGTTTGCCCTTCCCACAACCGGAGAGCAGTAAACTTCCTCTGCCAGCGCCCTGCATTCCTCAGGGATGTGGGAGAAGGAGCAGGGCACTTATCAGCCTTAATGAAATCTGATAAAATAACCACATTTGTTAAATATTGGGGGAAAAAATGAGTTCACTTGGATTTTCTTTGCGGGGCAAAGAGGGGGAGAAGGTGCCTGTCTGGGGACAATGGGTGTGGGTTGGGGGGGGATGCTGTGGGATTGGGGGGGATGCTGTGTGGGATTGGG
>VXAU01004331.1:314436-367263 GCA_013399695.1 Formicarius rufipectus | reverse complement strand
GAGGGTACTGGGTGGTCTGCAGTGGGTGCTGCCCACCCGTGCCCCGTTCCCTCTGCCCCCCCAGCCCAGGCTCAGTGTCCCCCGTTGTGCCGGGATGCTCGCTCCTCTCCCCGCAGTGATTTGTGCCTGTTAAAGCCGTCGGGAGGGTCGGAGCTGATTTACCAAACGGGGAGGGGGAAAAAGATTCCCCGATGTGTTTGGAGTATTGAACTGCCGGTGACATCTCAAGTCCCAACCATGCTGTTTTCCTCCACACTCCAGCAATCAGGACATCCAGCAAGCCCATAAAAAACCAAACTAATAGCATGAATATTCAGTGACCTAGAATACTAATTATTGTCATGAATATTAATGTGATCGGACTTGCTTTTTCCTCTTCTCTTTCTCTTTTTTTTTTTTCTCCCCCCCCTCTATTTTTTTTTTCCACTCAGCCGGCTCCAAAGATGGACCATAATGAGAGCATTTAAGAGGGAGAGCGCTCTCCGCCGTGACAGGGACCGGGGTAATAAGGAGAGCTTGATTAACGTGGTGCACTTGGGGGAGAGATGAGAAGCTTCACGTGTGCCTGTTGTGGGGGAGGCAATGAGGCACCGGCGGCTGTGTTGCTGCTCCCTCAGATTAATGAGGCCTAAGAGTGCATTAGGAACAGTGACAAAGGTTTGATCTAATGGGCTCAGTCATTTTTCCTTTGAGTGACAGACGCACAGAAGTAATTGGCTGTGCAGAATGGCAGCTCATTGGCAGTACTTAAGGACACATTATCCCCGTTGTGTGGCCCGCAGAGGCTGTTTATCAAAACTGCTCACACTGCAGACATGCATTCACTTGGCTCCTGGTACGGTGGCAATGGCTATAAACAAAAAGAAAAAAGTCATCTCACATTGGTAGCTATTGTCTCTTTGGTGAAAATAAAGTTTCTTTGCTGGGGTTCCGTCCCGGAGGGGCTCTGGGTGAGCTCCTGAGCTTGGGGGGTGTTTGGAGCTCCTGGAAGCTCCCAGAGTGGTTCAGCTAACCCTGGCAGTGCCACCCCAGTGCACAGGGGACTCCCACCACCACCACCCCAGCCACATCCACCGTGAGCCACTTCCACAGGCAGTGCAAGGGACCGGGAGGTGTTTCACATCCCGTGCGTGGGAGCAGCATCCTACCTGGGAAGGGCTTCATTCGGTGCTCTTGGCTTTTGCCAAGTTCAGTGCCTGGTTCGCAACAGGAAGCGCAACCAGAAAAGAACAGTATCAAGTGGAGCTTCTGCCTGTGCAAAAGCCACTCATCTTTGGGTCTTAGAGCTGCAGTCCCTGAACAAGCAGGTAACCTCAGTCAGGGCTTGCCCAGAAAGCCAAGCAAACCTTATTTTTTACTGTTATTTGTCAAAACTGCTGAAAAACGAGTAACATGCCTGCTAGGAAAGGAAAACACACTTTGATCCCAGCAGAGTAAATAGTGGGGGATCTTGAGCAGGAGCCCATGGTGAAGATCTTGGGCTTAACTTTCTTTTAGAAGAGATGTCTCCTCTGATGACTTAATTTTCCTCCACACTTGCTGTGTGGCTTTGGCATGCTCTGAGAGTAATGGCTTTCCTCGTTACAGTCCCAGCACCACGTCCTTCACTGCCAGGATATTTCTTGGCACTGCCTTGTTTGTTCATTAGTGCTGACCCCGCTCGGGCTGTGCGCTGCTAATCGAGCCTGGTTTGTGGGCTTGGACATGGAAGGGCTTCCTCTGTGAATAGCTGCCTGTCCTCAGCAATGTGGGTCACTAAATAGATGCTTCTGGAGGAAAAAAAAAACCTTACAAATAAGTAAAACCCGCAAGCAAGTTGTCTGCTGCAGTATTGAAAGTGATTGTCAGTGTGTTGAAGGAGAGTTTTGCCACTGGAACCAGCGTGGCTTGGAAAGATTTAGGATCACAGAATGGTTTGGGTTGGAAGGGGCCTGAAGTATCATCTCTTCCACCCCTCCCTCTCGCTCTTCCTCGCTGTGTGTGTGAGTAAGCTCAAGTGACTTAAGTCCCTGCCAGACCCAGGGCAGAGAAGAGGTGCTGTTTCCACACGGCCATGGGCTTGAAACAGAATCCATGGCAGTACTTCAGGGAATGTACCCACTCGAGAACCTGGCTGTGGGAGTTGGAGCTCTCCAGCCCTGGTCCCACAGCTGATGTGCTGAGAAGGTGGCCAGGCAGTGCTCCAGCACCTGGGCAGGGCATCCCTCCCTGTGCAGCTGACTGTCCTCAGCTGGAGAGGGAAGGAGCTGTTCTCCCAGATTCCAGTGCCGTGTGACATTCCCAGTAGAGGGTGAGGAATCTGTAAAAGATGCATGCTGAGACAGCAAAGAGATGGAACCCATAAGAGCCATCCCCAAATTTTGCTGGTCCCACGTTTTGTATCTGTAGGGGAAGCAGAGACAGAAGGTACAGCTCGGATGGTCAGACACTGCTCAGGAAGGGTTTGTCCTCTGGAGAGATTTCTGCCCAACTCTGGGAGTTAATTCCTGAGTGGGATGCAGAACCGAGGGCAGGGGAAGGGAATGTTTCCCATGTTTGCAGCCAGCAGTGGGGCCTCTCCCTTTGCACCCCAATGCCTGAGGGGATCTGTGGGAGCAGTGCCGGGTGGGGCTGGGAACAGCATCCCACAGCCAGCCTAACCTACTTGACAGTGCCTTCTGCTGAATTAGAGGGCATTTCAAGAGTAGGCAGAATTCCTGCAACACAGATTGACCCAACATGATTTGAAACAATTAACCCTCTGATATCAAGAGTCAGGATTTCCTGACCCACAACTCTAATGTATTTTTCATTAGTTCTAACAGCTGGTGAGCGCAGCCCTCTGGCCTTAAGAGGTTTATTTCCTTTCTCTCTCTTTTTTCTTTTTCTTTTTTTTTTTGAGAAAAACTCGATGTGAACATGAAGAGCTTGGCACAAATAAAACATGGCCCTGGTGAAAGCATAGCAGTGGGCTGCAGTTTGTCTGATTCAGCCTCTCTCCTTCGTGGAAAAGTACAGTTCTGCTTCACAACCCTGGCAGTGCCTGCTCATCTCATAAATCCATGGGTCTATTAGTTGCACTCAGGAGTAGAACTTCCTGTGGCTGATCTGTTTGGGAGAAGTCACAGATGTGTCTGCAGTGGGAAGTGCACCTCTGATGTGTGTTGAAGTCACTTGTGTGTCCCTTCCTGGGGTCTGGTTGTGGATTATGTTCATTCTGCTCGTGTGCTCAGTGGGTGTGTAGTTGGTGAAGGCTTGAAGTGATGAGCCTGTTCGAGTAGCCTGTGCTGCCCAGTGGTGATCCACTGTACTGTTGGGTTAAAAACCGGCAAAGGAGGGGTTGCTGACCAGCTGCCCCCAGCCCTGTTCCCTCGCAGGGGCAGCCTGACAAAACCCCTGAGGGGTTTCTGTTTTGTTGGGCAGGTTCCTGCATGTCTGTAAGGGAACTTTGATATCAGCCTCGATCCCGTGTTGTATTACAATTTTGATTAACAGAGCCTTTGTCTTTTACTGGCCAGATGCACCCTTAACACCTTGTACCCTCTGTTTGTGTAAGTTTCTGTTATTTTCATCACATCTCTGTGTTGTCATCTGACCATTCATGGTCTGTTGTTTTGGAAACCCGAAGCAACCGTGTAGGAAGAGCCAAAGTGGCTCCTTGTTTTGGGGCAGTGGAGGCACGTTCTGCCCCCAGGCTGTGTGTTATTCTCAGCCTCTCATTAGGTACCGACGTGGCTTAATTCCTCTTGTGCCCAGCCTCGCCTTCGCTTGCTCCTCGCGGTGATTTATACTGAATAAATGGGTATATAAATTGGATTTTGTGTGAGCACACTCACTTTTCCTAGAGACTCTTCTGCTGAGCCTTGGCCAAACCTGGAAATTACCTTGAGTCTTAATTTGGAAGGGTTTTGTAGAACTTAATTGTCTGAACGTTTTGTAAGCGGGATCGTAACGGGGTGTTTTATAACATCTGAAAAGATAGTTTTAATAAAGCTGTCTAGAGCTAGAAAGAGGAACTCTTCCTTTGATGCTCCTTTGGTAGATGAAAACATTTTTGTTCAATAGGAGACCAGCATCTTTCTTTTTTTTTTTTTTTTTTTTGGCTCATTTGAGACAAATTCTGGCAACATACTGATATTCATTCAAATATAAATGCCATATTCCCTTTGAAATGCAAATTGTTTAAAGAAAAATAGCATATGGTAGAGGTAAGTACCTTTTCAAATCAGCTCCCACACTTTAGGGATGTGAGTACAGCTAAAATTATTCTTTGGAAAGAATCTGGAGCCTTTGACACATTGAAGCTTGAACTAATCAAGGCTTCCCAGTAAGCATATACACATATCCATATCAAGGAACCAGTGCTGAGAATACATGGATTAGCATAGTAATTTAACTGCCCCCTGCTAATCAACTTAAGCAACCAGCTGATGCATTTAGGATGTGTCTGAAGAGGCAACTCTTTCACAGCTCCAGAATGGGCCAGGTAGCTGGCCAGGAGATGGGGGCTCCTGTGCAGATGGGTGTCTGTCTGTCTGTGGAGAGCCAGATGTGCTCATGTACGGACAGATGTGCAGGTGAGGGGCAGGAGGTGCAGGAAGAGTTCAGTGTGAAGGCTTCATGTGCCTAACCCAAAATACAGGCTTTGCATTGCACAGAATCATCAAACCCCCCAGAGTGGTTCGGGGTGGGGGACCTTTCAATCTCCTCTCCATGGGCAGGGGCACCTCCAGCATTTTCACTCTCCTCTCTGGCTGGCTCCTGCTTGTCTGGGACAGCTCTGCTGCTGAGGCTGCTCTGGGTTGGCCTGGGTGGGGGTGTCAGTAGGAGGGCAGAGCTGTGGGGCTGTGCTGTAGGAGCTCTGTGTGGAGCACACCCTGAGCTGGGGCACAGCCCTGGGGCCTGGTGAGGTGCTGGCATGCGTGTCCTGGGCATCTGCCCTTGGTGGGAGCACTGGCAATGCACTGGGAAATAATGATGTTCAAACGAGGTTGTCAGGAAGGAGTTTAGGCTGGAGCTGAGCACGTCGAGGAGGGGGAGAGGACACAGGTTCATCTGGCCCTTCTAATGTCCACCCGTGGGTTCTGGCCTGAGGATCTGGTGTATGATGAAAGTGTACACCTCCCAGAACCTGGGCAAAGTGGCATTTAAGCCTGAGTAAATCTCAGTGTAAGGGTTGCAGGGCTGCCAGCCTGCAGCAGTGGCAGGACAGAGCTGAGTGGGGTGGCATCTCTGCTCAGTGGAGTGTTATGTGATGGCACCTGGCACCTGTTCTGTGCCTGCAGCCCACACCCTTCAAAAGGGTGAAGTGAAAGGAGAAACCTTCATTTTGCAGAATAAAGTCACTTCTCAACAGGTTCATGTCATAATGTGGGGTTGGGATTTCATCAGGTGTGATTAAGGTGAAAGTAAAGCTTCTGGTGCTGACATGATGATGTGAAGTCTTCATATTCTCTTTCTAAGGTTTTGCTTTTGCATCGGGGTTAGAAAGTGGAGACTTGTGCTCAAAAGCTTGTGGACTGTGTGGAAGATGTCACCATAGAAATATTGCTGCTTGTGTTGTGTATGTGTTGGCCTAAATCTCAGGTTTCTAGAGTCCATTTCATCTCAATCTCTGGCATTCACATCAACCACTCCCTTTAATTTTGTGGCTCATCACAATAATTTATTAGTGTTCATGCTTTGTCTGGATTGTGAAAATCGGAGGAAAAGGTTATTTTAAACATCAGCAGCATCTCGGGGGTTCATTTGGGAGGAGGTGTTTCTTTAGGAGACCTCAGAATATGTGTGCTGTCAGCTCCTGTTTCCATTTGCTGTGCTGGTTTTGAGATGCTGAGCTGTCATTTGATGCTCTGCTCTGGACTCTCATGCCGTGGGAAGTCCTGACACGGTTCCAAAATCCACCTTAGACTTTGCATAATTAAACAAATTGGTTTTTCTGTCTGTATTTTGTGGCAGTGAAGTAGAGATGTTCTTGAGGCTGAGTAAGTGCGTTGGAGGCACAGATACTGTGATGGATCTGTGTTAAGGACTAAGGATGAGATTTAGTCTTGGGAAAGGGGAGGGGAGAGAGGGACAATTATGCCAACTCTAATAAACACAAAGTAGTTCACTAAGCTCTGCTGTCTTCCCAAAGGCTGCTCTGGGAAAAGACATAATGATAGAACTGGGAGTCAGGAGATCTGGGTTTTATTTTCAAGTCTGCCACAATCTTCCTTTGTGGCCCTGGGTCATTTAACCTCTGAAAAATGGGGGAAATGATAGCAGATAATTAACAACCTCACAGGAGCATTGAAAATTAATTCATTAATTTTTCTGAACTCATCAGTAGAAGGTGCAATGGAAATGCAAAGTGTGAGGGTATGTTATAAAATTGTGTCTGTTCCTTCCCCTCTACATGTGTTTTTTAAGAGTATTTTTCAATCCACAGAAGACCTGTGGGGCACCTTTGGAGAGCCTGACATGAGGAAGGAAACTAGCACTGTAAATCGTTTGTAGCCTTGTAATATGTGCTGGGAACAGGGTAAAATGTGCTCAGAACCCCAAACTGTGGAGAGCAGACTGTGGCCAATGGCCAGTTGTGAGCAAGACCATCAGGAACCTGAATTTCTGAAAAGGTTTTAATTGTTTCTGCTCCAAAATTTATTGAACAAGATCCCTCTTGTCCTGTGTGATGGTGAAAAACCTGACCCTGTCGCTCCCCCTCGCACACACCTCCCAGCATTTCATGTCCTGCTCCTCGGGGATGGTGAAAACAGAATTATTTCCAGTGTGTACTGGGTAAAGGCTGTTCTTTGTGACACACCCTTTTTGTGTCATGGGCCTTCAGGCAGAGTTGTGATGGGTGTGGGACGAGACACAGGAGCAGTATCTGCAGTCAGTCCAGTGTGTGCTTGGTCTCACAACACTGGGGGTCATTTTCTCCCCATTGCTGTGTTCTTGGCTTAGTTTGGGGACAGACTTGTGTGGGGTCTTGTCTAGAGTTTGAGTTGGCTTAGTTGTCCCCTCTCAGCTGCTTGTGTGAAGAGGGGTTTCCAGGAACAAACTCAGTTTCTGTGCACGGTCTCTTTTGTAACACGTGGAGAACCTCTTCAGGGTGTGACTGGTGACAGGGTGGTGGAAGGTTGTGTTTCCAATGGACACAACGAGGTGAAATGGTGAAAATTTAGGCTCTTTGGTGAGAGGTGCCTAGGTGGATTTGAGCTGCTGAAATCCATGGTGCCCCAGAGCTCTGCCCAGGGGGTCGATGCGTTGGTGCCTGCGGGGAGGGCTTTGTGCCCGCGGCGTCCCCTCCGCGCGTGCTCTGTTCAGATACACCACCCATCTTCATGCAAAGTCCATGCTGTGCTCTCTATTGACACGATTTGTTTTCCATTTGTGCCTAGGGAACGTGACTACTAGCACATCTGTGTCTCAGATGGCCAGTGGGATCAGTCTGGTGTCCTTCAACAGCCGCCCGGACGGGTTGCACCAGCGCTCCTACTCGGTCTCCAGTGCAGATCAGTGGAGCGAGGCCACAGTCATTGCAAACTCTGGCATTAGCAGTGGTAAGAACCCTGGAGCTGGGGGGATGTGCCTGGGGTCAACGGGGGCTTTGCTGCTTGCCTTGGTTTCCCAAAGGGTCGAGAAGGACGAGGCAGTCCGGGGTTGGTCCCGACGCGCTGCTGGAGCCAGACGTGGAGCGCATGAGGGGACAGGGCAGGATGTAGGGCAGGATGGATGATGCAGTGCTTCTCCTTTTTACAAGGCCACAGAGTTACAGGACAAGGGGGAAAGGCTTTAAGCTGCCAGAGGGTGGGATTAGGTGGGATATTGGGCAGAGAAACTGTGGCTGCCCCATCCCTGGAAGTGTCCAAGGCCAGGTTGGAGCACCCTGGGATAGTGGGAGGTGTCCCTGCCCATGGCAGGGGATGGGACTGGACAGGCTTTATGGTCCCTTCCACCCAAACCATTCTGGGTTTCTGTGATAATAAACCTGAAACTAAAATTAAGCAGTATTGTAATTACAGTAACTCTTCCTGTTGAAAAAAAGAATCATAGACTCTTGGAATGGTTTGGGTTGGAAGGGACCTTGAGGGTCATCCAGTGCCACCCCCTGAAATGGGCAAAGACACCTTTCACCAGCCCAGGGTGCTCCAAGCCCTGTCCAGCCTGGCCTTGGGCACTTCCAGGGATCCAGGGGCAGCCACAGCTCCTCTAGGTTGTTGGTTTGATCCTCCAATTTCCTCACCCTGTGGTGGGTATCAGCAGTAGGTGTTGGCAGGATAGGACCCTCCAGGCCAGCATTTAACAGTATGAAAGGAGCCAGCACTATCCCAGATGGTGCTTTGGGTTTCCTGCATTGCAGCAGTGAGACAGGGGTGTGATTTCTGAAGGGTGTGTGTGATGTTTGGTGTGCCTGCATCCTTGGAGCAGCCAGGTGGGTGGGCTGGGGCTCAGGTGTGCAGCACAGGTGGTTCGTACAGCAAAGCACACCTGTCCGGGAGCTTGAGGTTTGGTGGGCAAGTGGGGGAACTATGGAAAGTTCAGGAAATGGGGAAAAGGAGAAGAGTGTGTGAGGGGGAAAAATAAACTGAGAAGATAATAAAAATATGGATAAGGGTGAGAAATGTGAGTAGGACTGAAGAAAGGGAAGGAAAGCAGGTTCTGATGGCTGTTCCTAAAATGGGGAGGGTCTGGGGGATACGAGAGCTGTTTTACATGTCTCATACATTTAGATATATTCTAGAATTATAGAATACTAAGAGATTGGAATGGACCTTCAAGACCATCTGGTCCCACCCTCCCTGCCATGGGCAGGGACACTTCCCCCAAGATCAGATTGCTCAAGGCCTTATCCAGCCTGGCTTTAAACATTTCCAGGGATGGGGCATCCCCAGCATCCCTGGGCAACCCGTGCCGGTGTGTGATATGTGTCTGTGCAAGGTCTGAATCTGAGTGTAGCCCTGGTGGTGTCTCTGGGTTTTTAAGCAGCTCTGGACAGCTTTTCAGTGCCACCTTATGAGAACAGAGGGCTTAAAATCTCTATTGCCTTGTTTTTGAGTGGCATGGTCCATCCAAGTCCTGGTTACTGAAGCAGGTGCATCTGGGGGGCTGTGAACACAGGGGCAGCACCTTCAGCAGAGTGGCAATTGCATTGAAATTGTCCACATTTTGGCTAAGAGTTTTCTAAAGCAGGAAGGCTTGATTGGAGCCTCACTGAGAGGCAGGGATGCTGTAAAATGAGTTAAGTGCTTCAGCCTTGTCTCGTGGGTGCCCACCCAGCTGTCCCACTGCCCTGCCTTACTTATTTTAAGATTGCAGGGGACTGAGGGGTACTTGTGAATAACCTGACTTGGGTAATTTCTTGCAGACGTTCTAATATTAAAAGCTGGTTTTATAAATAAGTGGGGAAAGTTGCACTAAGGATGAGTTTTAGGCAAGTAAGGGTCAGCAGAATCAGAAGTGCTGTGATAAAGCTGCTGCAGAACCTCAAGAATAATTGATTGCACCCAGTGCATCATCTTTGGGTAAGCTCAGAGATGTGTCCTTTATGTTGGCAAGTTGACGCATGAAAAACCCTTTTTAATTTCAGGGTTTTTTTTCTCCATTAAAAGAGTTTTGAATTTTAGTCATAAAAAGCTAATACTGTGAAAGCAGCAGGTACAGTGAGAAGCTAAGCATCTTTTGGAATTCAAATGCCAATGTACTGGAGAATATCCTGCTTATTGTCACATGGTTTTATTGTAGACAAAATAACATATTGGGATTCAATTTTTGTCTGCGCCTTTTTTTCACATTAAATTAATACTTTGTGTGGCTCCAGAGAACTTTTCAAAGTCTTCCAAACCAGACCTTTGGTTTCCTGGGGCTTCTGTCTTTCAAGCAGCTGTGAACATCTCCTAATTAGATAAATTACTTTGTAGTGGGCAGAGCCACAAAACAGGAGGTGCTGGTTAAATTAAAGGGGAAAAATAGAAAAATCCATTCTCTGAAATGGAATGCCCCACTGCTTTATGACTATTACTGTGGTAAGGTTTTACATTTAAGTACCCAAGGTTTAAAATTAAGTGTCTGATATGATTTGGTGCTGGTGAGGTGCAGCCTGTGCCTGCCCTGGGGGCAGATCTCCTCCCTTGGTGTGCTGGTGGAATTGCTGTCTGCGGTGGCGGGGCTGGAGCGGCGCTCGCTGCATCCCACCTGCTGCTCAGCATCCTGGTGGCCTTAGAAACTCCCCAAATTTCAGAAGGCTCTTCCAGCAGCACACGAAAAATTCATCCTTTTTGCTTCCCCCACCCCCTGCACTCTTGTAAGTACTTGACAGAAGTAATTTTAGCAGCGAGAGAGAATAAAAACTGGGGGCAGTAAATCCCTGTCCAGGAACCTCTTGTGTAGATTCTTTATGGACCCAGAATTGATCTACGTGTCAGATCCTGATGTAGGCTCAACTGTTTATCACCCTAATGGTGGTAGAGAGACCATGAGCATCAACTTATAATCCTCCATGAAAGAAATTGGTGTTTGCAGTCAATGAAGAAGCAGCTCAGCTTTATTGATAGATTTAGAACAATTACTGCTGCTCCAGCTATTGGCCGAGAGGTTTTCCTGGATCCTGCTGGAAGCCTGCGGTGTTTTTTCTTTGATAAATCTTTTCCTTGATGGATTTTTCTTTATTCCACAGAGAATTGTCCATAGTTGCTCGTTGCTGGGGAATAGGATGGCTGTCTGGTCTCATCTGTGACCTGTTTGGGTGTCGAAGTTTGTTTCAACAATGTGCATCCCATGATTCCTCCTCTGCATGTTCAGCTCTTATTTTCATAAAATCCCAGGATCCCTGAGGCTGGCAAAGCCCCCCCAACCCACAGAGCCCACCCTGTGCCCGATGCCCACCTTGTCCCCCAGCCCAGAGCTCTGAGTGCCACAGCCAGTCCTGCCTCGGACACCTCCAGGCTGGGCACTCCAAACCTCCCTGGGCAGCCCCTGCCAGGGCCTGACCACCCTTTCCAGGCAGGAATTCCTCCTGCTGTCCCACCTGCCCTTCTCCTCCACATCCCAGGAGAGCTGTAGACAGTCTGTCTGTTCTCTGCTTCACAATTTGTGCATCTCTAAAGAACCTGAGAGACAGACCCTCGAAGTTGCCCTCAGACCTGCTTTCTGATGGCACAAACCAGGAAAATGAGCTTCATGAGACTTCACTCACAAGAGAGGATGTTATTCCCTGCCTGGGGACGGAGCAGCAGCTTGTTCATTCTCTTGCTAAATGTCAGGTTTTATAGCTCAGCTTCCAAGTCTGTGTCCTGAGACTACCAAGGGGAAGGATTCCTTCCTCAAATCCGATACTGAGCTGTTCTGACAGAGCTCTGCAAACAGCACTTTGCATGGGGCAGGGATTTCTCTCCTCCAGACTTGTAAATTGTCATTTGAATTCTAGCATGATGTAAAATTCTGCAGTAAATCAAATATCTGTTTAAATATCATCCACTTAGGCTTTATCACTGTACAATTGCTTGTACGGGCCATTTGAGCTGGGCTGTAATTTATGGAAGTTGTAATACCTGGTGTCTTTTGAGTTTCTAACAGTTTGGTGCTCGGGTTTATTAATGTGGAATTGAGTTCTCACTGTGCCGTGGGGTGTGAGAGGTCGTTGGAGTGTTGATATTAATGCAGACCTTGCAACTCGCCTTACTTGTCTGATCCCAAGCCCTTGGAATGATTAAGTGATGGAACCTTCTGCTCCATTTTGGAAAAGAAAACTGTTCAACCTGAATCTGCCATCAGGAGAGTGAACCAGGAAACATCATTTACAGTGGTTGGAATTCCCATGGGCAAATTGCTGACTAGGATCAGTTATGTCATTTCACCCAGATTATAGAATTTCAGAATTATGTGTTTAGTGTCTACAGATAGTTTAGGCTGGAAAAGCTTTTTTTCTCCTTTTTAAATAAGAAAATGGTAACTGAAAAGCAAATATAAAGTAATTTTCTCTCCCTCCTTTTTTGCTTTGGGTTTCCTGCAGTTCCTAATGTCTAACATATTAAAATTCACCATATATGACAGTATCTGTGCACAAAGTTTGCATTGCCTTTAAAACAGGAAGGGAAAGGGAACATTCATCCACTTCTCATGCCCTTTTGTGATCAACAGGCAAATTGCTTCTGGCAAAGAGTTCCAGAGGGAAACTTTGTCAGTTCAGCTGGGGCAACTTTGCTACCAGCAATTTGTTACTGCCTTTGGTTTCTCAACACACCTTGAGGAAACTCAGGTTATAAAGCACTTCTTTTTAGCAATTTCTGGAAAACCATCCCCTTTTCAGCAGGAGTTTGTGTACTTAGGAGCTTCCAGGATTAAAATTCGGTTGACATCCTTGACAAGCTCTGACCTGAAGTAGCCCAGTCAAGTAGAAATATTAAAGAATTCCATGAAACAATATCGTAGCAGTAGGAAACTGGTGTTTTCTCTGATTTGCTGATCCTGCAGGACTTCAGATTTCAGGTTGGTTTTCATTTGGGCAGGGAAGAGGCAGTTTGGCAGCCTGTGGCTCCCCAAAGTAACATCAGGCGGGCAGGGCAGAGGGATGGTGATAAATGAGTGGTCTGAAAAGGGTTTCAGGTCAAGTGGAAATGGCCTCAGGTTGTGCCAGGAGAGGTTTAGATGAGATCATGGGAAAATTCCTCCCCTGGAAGGGTTGTCAGGCATGGGGAAGGGGCTGCCCAGGGCACAGTGCCCATCCCTGGAGGTGTTCAGAGACCCGTGGATGTGGCACTTGGGGCCATGGGTAGTGGTGGCCTTGGCAGTGCTGGTCAATGGTTGGACCAACAATCTCAGGAGTGTTTTCCAACCCAAATTACTCTGTGGATAATCTCAGTACCTTCCTGCACAACTTTTCTGAGTTTTAGCTCCATCTGTATTAACCTAACGCTGCTGTTCACATCCTGAGCTAAATTCTGTGGGTTTTGACAACTCCCCGTCTGCTTTTCTTCCTGAAGATCCTCTCCTTTCTGCTCTCCCTCTGATTAAAATACAAAGACCTGTTGCATTCAGCAATTCAGTCCTGTGCTTGGTTCCAAAATGGCAAGAAATGTGAGTTTGCATCCTCAGATAATTTGACATTGGCAACCTGATGCTCATCTTAATGTTGGTCACAGCCTGAAGTGCCAAATGTCTGTCAGCACGTTGTTTCTATGACTAACTTAATTTTTTGAGTGGAACTACCAAGCTTTGTTGTTTCCTGACATTTACTTAGGGATGCTTAAACGTGTATTTTGCATTTATCTTTGCTTAGGGTTTGCACTGAAGTAGAAAGGCAAATGGATGTTCCTTATGAGAGGAGGAAGGAAAGGTGATTTTTTTGGGTGTGTGTAGTTGCTGATGTTGATAGTCTGACTTGATTGTCAAACAGCATTCAGGAAATCAGTGCTTTCTCTGCCTGTGACTGGGCCTGGCTGTCACACCTCTGTCATCTCCATTCCGGAGAAAGGAGGGGAAAAAAAACTGTAAAGCAAAGCAATTTGCTTCTAATTTTTCAGGATAATCTTTATCCTGACAGGGTAGTGAGGAGAGAAATGTTATGTTCATGAGCTCTTGAAGCTCGTGTCTGGGAGACACTCTCCAAAAGTTGTGGCTTCTCAAGTAAGGAAGGTAGAACCTTTAATGTAAGGCTTGGTATGGAGGATTGTCCCTCTGGACAGGGTGAGTTCTTCAGCAGGGAGGCTGTCCTGAAATCTCTTTTGTATTTAAAAGAGACATAAGTCTTTCCAAGGTTTTTAATTTGTATGTTTGCTTTAGTCTGAAATGTTTGTGGTAATCCCAAGAAAGTAAGTACACGAGGCAGATTCCCACAGTATCCTACAGGAGTTTATGGACTTTGGTGTAAATCAAGAGACTCATTCTCAAGTAAACACAGAAGAAAGATAGGATGCTACAGGAGAAGAATGAAATGCTTTGTAAACTCCTCTGATTCAAATAACGTGCCTTACACTGTTCATAAGCCCAGTGCATTCTGTATTTAAGCACTCTGTAAGGCAGAGTTCAAGAGGCTAAAGAATAAACTTCCCAAATCAGCACACTTATGTTTTTGTACTGTTTTTAAGTCCATTTATATAATCTAAATTTATATAATAATATAAAATCGAAATTTATATCAAGTTTAGGAATATTTTATTTTAAACACAGTGTTTAGAAAGTAAAGAACTAATGTGTAAGTGCCATGGAAGCAGCTCCTGCTTCCAGGATTTCTCCTTTGTGCATGCACACTCTGGAAGTTCAGGTGGGTGCCTGTAATAATTACACTTCCTGGTTAATGTGCACCCAGAGGAGCGGTGCTTTGTTTTGCAGGGTCTGGGCAAAGTGCGTGCAAGAAACACACGTGACCCTTTCATTTCTTCTCGGCCTTAATGAAGTTTCTGTTCCAATTAAGAGCAGAGCAGGTGTCTCTGCAGGCTCGGATTCTTTCCAGCCCAGATCACAGAGCGAGGGTACAGGGATGTTGTGTGTCCCTTACCTATGGAATCCAACACTTCAAAGCTGCCTCAGTGTGTGTGCAGTTCAGGGAGTGAAAGGAGCCTCTGTGTCCAGCCCCAGCCTGCTGACTGCTGGGGGGCAGCAGGGGCACAGAGCCCCCAGAGAGGGGGCTCACAGAGCTCCTGCCAGCCCAGGGCTGCCCCTGGCACAGCTGCTCCTGTCCCTCCCTTCAGCCTTGGATGAGGAACAGCCACGTTACGAGGGGCTCTTCTGATGCCTGGGTTTTGTGAGAGCAAAAGGAGGGCCCTGGCTGTGGTTGTCTGAAGCCCCAGAAGAGCTGGCAAGAGCCGCAAAGAGGCTTGATTAAATTGGGCAATTAAAAAGAAAGTTTGGTGATGGCAGTTGTGCCACGTGACACCCAAAAAGGGCACCGAAGACAGGACTTTATGTTTTAAGAGCTGTACCTCTCAGCTCTAGGTTTCTGCGATAGGAAAATGTTTGATTTTGCCTTTGATTAAGAGTGTTCTTGGTGTTACTTCTTTTCCTTTCTGACACCGGTGCTCATGGCATGTGGTACCAGGAAAGCCTTAGCTTTTTCCTGCCTAGCATGGTGCAATTAGCAACCAATTTGCTATACAGCAATTATTCAGCCTTAATTGGAGCATGTTAATAGTAAAGTCTTTTGATTGAATTATTATTTTTTTTCTTTTCCTCCAAAACACTGATATTAGGGCTTGTCACTGCAGTCTCGTGGACTGACAGTGGAGAGTTTCCTAACCTCTTCTCAATTACTGAGTGGGTTTGATGCTTGAAGTTATCCACAGGTTATACAGACTGAAGGTTAAGGTACAGGAGTAGAGACGAGACGTCTTTCCTGCTCTGAGCATCCCTTTGAAGAGTCAGTTCTTCCTCTCTGTCTTACTTTGCCTATCTTGAAACACAAGGTAAATATTTTAGTAGGAAGTGACTCAGTAAGCCATGGGGTCATTATTTTCCAAGTGCCTCGAGACCTCAAGGCTCTACTTCAAAGCAAACTGTTGTGAAATGAGGATTTTTTAAATGCAATTAGAAGACGATGCTGAGGGTTAGATCAGGGCAGAGCTCTGCCCCTCTCTCTGTAATTGAGGTGAATTTATTATGCATACTGTTTTGTCCAAGGATATAAAATAGCATTTGTCACACACTGGTGTGTGCACTGGGCCACGGTGCAGCTTGTTCCTCCCAGGTGTTCCTCTGGTGTGCTCCCAGTGCCTGCTGGCTCACACCCCAGTTGGTGGCAGTGCAGGATGACACCAGTAAGAGCCACGTCCTCTCCCTGGGGCTGATGCTGCCCAGAGAGAACGTTCTGCCAGAAGAATTAGGGATGTGTGTCCCTTGTGCATCCAGGCTGCAGATCTGTCCAGCAGGAGCCATGAAGTTCAGCTTGCCTTGGGATGTGGTGGCATCCTGCAGCATCCCAGACTTGCCTCTCCTGGTTTGTTGTCCTTGGGTGTTCAAGCAGCTTGTCAGCTGTGAGCTTTCCCCAGGGCACGTCCACAGGCAGAGCAGAGGAGGGGGACACACAGGTGTGTCTGTGGAATGGGGAACAAGATAAATTAGCAAACTGTGTTCACCCAGGGAGTGGTTTGTACCAGCTCTGCTCCTGACCCAAACCTGCCGCAGGCAAGACGTGTGGAGGAGGGAGGAACATCTCATTCCCGGTTCCTGTCCTGAGGTTGCAGGTCCTCTAAAATAGTCTTTGCTTTGCTTGTCACCATCTGGGCAACAGAGGAGAGTCACTTAGGAACAGATGTGCTGTCCTCTCCTTGTGTCTGCTGGTAAATTCCTCCTGGGTACAAGGTGCCTACTTGATAAGGGAGCTTTGAAAGGCAGGTAACAGGGCATGGTTGTTTCTTTTCTTGCTAGAAGTCCTTTGAGTTTCAAGAAGCAGGATGTGCCTCTCCAGTACTGTAACATGTTGCTCCTTAGGAGGGGAAAATATACTTTTGGGGAGTTTTTTTGAAACACTACATTGCATTTTCACTTTCATTCTTTCTTTGTGATGGCCAAACGTTGCATGTGGGTAGGGAATGAGCTAGAGATAACTTTGTCTTTCCTTTGGATAAGGGGCATTGTAATGAGGATCTTACTCTCCATCTCCAAAATTGCTGAAGCCTTCCAGTATCTGTGCCTGACCATCACGACACTGAGGTTCCCTCCCGAACCTGAGTGATGTCCCTCCCTTGTCACAAAGTGCTGAGGCTGTGGGTGGAAGCGATGCCGTCAGCCCAGACACCCCTCGACGTGAGGTGCGATGCCAGACCCTCCTGAAGCAGGGAGACCCCTTTTCTTTATTTCTTTTTGTCAGGAAGGAGGCTTTGTTTTTCTTACTTAATTGAAATTGGTCTAAGAGGGAAGGAGGCAGCGACTCGGGCATTCAGTGGGGCTTTCTGTAGATGACAGGGCAGCTTTGTGATTTACAGGCTCCAAGCACGGGGATGGAAAGATGGTAGATGCTGTGGAAAGAGAACACTCCCGAGGCTCTTTGATCTCCATCCCCCAGTTGTGCTCAGAGCTCCCTGTAATTCCTTTCAGTGCAGCAGGTTCATTTAAGCCCGTGGAGTGTCCAGCCACGACCGGGCTGTCGGATTCCTCCCGGAGGTGTGAGCTCAGTGTACGTGACAAATCCTCACCTCCTGTTCTGCTCCTGGAGAATGTAATGTCGGGCCACCCCCTCTGCCCCCCTCCTGAGTGGTTATTGCATCTGCAGACTTGTGCCAGGCTGCAGTTGTGGCAGGATTTGAATGCCAGTCCTGTGTCTCCGTGCCTGCCTCCAGCCTTCCGCAGTCGCTGTGCGATCGCAGCGTCCCTTTGACTTGGGTTTGAGGCAGAGGAGGAAGATAAAGAACTTGATAGAACATTTATGGTAATAGCTGTAAAGGGAAGCTGTAGAGCAGTGGATTTCACAGCCAGAAAAATCTCAGCTCTGGGAAATGGGTCTGAAATACAACCACAGATGGTTTTAGTCTCTTGCTTCCCCTGTTTAAATAAAAGGATTGCTTTTCTCACCTTTATTTAAAACACATGTGTGGAAGATGAAAGTGTCCAGCTATTTTTTTATTATTCAGTCCACCAGCTACCGACATCTTTGCCTTATTTCATTTCACCACTAATGGCATAGTGAAAGTTCTGAAGCACCCTCTTTGGATCCAGCCTTCCTTGGGTTGCAGCAAAGATTCCTGCTGCAGGCAGAGCTGTTGCTGTTGTTTTCGTCATCAGCACTTTCTTTCTCCTCTTGAACCTGGTGCTATTAATTGTGTTGCTGCTTCTGCTCTTTAATTGATCCCATTCACCGCTCCCGCTTTTGTAACGTCTGACTTCGTGTCACTTCAGCAAATCAAAAACCCAAATTAATCAATCTCCAGCCACTTGAGAATAAGGCCATGTTGGGGAGCTGGGCTTGACAAAAAAGTCTAATTTCACTTTGAAAGCCTGTTGGAAAATTTTAACAAGAAGATGCAAGAAAAATGTAAACCAGATCAAGCTCGACTTTGGTCTGTGGAGAATAGCGTCACCTGTTGAGCTTGTTTCAAGTTTTTGTAAATAGGTGATTTGACAAAAATATGAAATAAATCAAAAGACACGAAGATAGAAGGGGTCAGAATATCCTTGGTTCCACTGCAGATGGTTACACAGGAGAGAGGGTTGTGTCTGTGTGGGAGAGAATAGGAACCGTGGGCCGACGACGACGCTCCGCTCTGGGACTTTTGTGTCCCAGCCTTTGTGCTGTGCTATTCCCGTGCCTTACATGTTGTCTCTTTTCCTGCTTTTGCACCCTCAGCTCCTATACCCTGGCCTGGGGTGCTCATACTGGCTTATTATCCTTGGTTCCTGTGCTGGCATCTTCTGCAGGTGCTGGGCAGGTGCTGCATGGGGGAAGGAGAAATGGCTTCAGGTTGCGTATCCAGTGGGCTGGGGATGCAAGTTACGCTGTGCCAGGGACACCAGAGAAGTACAAGGTTGGCTCTGTGGAGAGCTTGGAGCAGCATCCAGTGCCTAAGTAGGATCCAGGAGAGCCAGAGAGGGATTTTGGATAATAGTCTGCAGTGACAGGACAAGGGGGAATGGCTTCCCACTGCCAGAGGGCAGGGGGAGATGGGGTATTGGGAAGGAATTCTTCCCTGGGAGGGTGGGCAGGCCCTGGCACAAGGTGGGCAGAGAAGCTGTGGCTGCGCCTGGATCCCTGGAGGTGTCCAAGGCCAGGTTGGACGGGGCTTGGAGCACCCTGGGCTGATGGGAGGTGTCCCTGCCCATGGCAGGAGGTGGGACTGGGTGGGCTTTAAGGTCCCTCCCAACACAAACCATTCTGGGATTCTGTGCCTTGACTCCTGTCAGGTGTCCCCTGCAGCCGAAGGAGTTGATTGCTGTGCTGGGGAGGAGGGCAGGGCAGGGAAGGGAGGAAGGCTGCTGGGAGAGGGCCTGGGCCTCTCTAGCTCACTCCTGTAGGTCACAGACAGCAGCAGGCATGGGCTGAAACAGGAGGATGCTCTGTTTCAGAGGAGAAGACATTTTTCTGGCTGGTGTTGTGGCACATCACTTTGAAAGGTGGCCCAGCAGTTGCAGAACTGAGGATGTGCCGGTCAGGACAACCCCAGCTCCCTGGCAAGGGTAGAGTTTTGTCCTTAATGTCGTGTAATAGAGCTCTGCACCCTGCAAATGATGACCATCATCAAGGGAAGCTGTGCCTGTGCAGTCCATCAAAAGCCTCAGAGCTAATGATGGGCTGGGCAGATAATCGGGGGAGAGTTAATTGTAAGGTTCGATATGGCATCTTGTCAGCAGAGATAAGTTGTCACGTTTTCCACTTGAGCTGAAACTAAATGATTGTAAAATAAGTTATGAGTGTCCTTGGGCCTGTCTGCCAGAATGATGGCTAAGAATACATTCCTGGCCCATCAGTCTCAAGCAGCCCGCTTGATATTTATGCGAGCTGAATGTTATTTTATTCCCCCTCTAGTCATGCTTGTCAGCTTCCCGAGTGAAAAGTGAAACTGCTGCTTTGACTCATACTTCAAGTATTGAAGCTCGGAGAGGCTGCAGATTGTTATTATTATTACCAGTATTATATATTTTTTCGGGTGTGTGTTGAACATTGATGCCCGATTGGGAAGAACTAATGGCTGACATTGAGCGTGCGGGATGGCTGGAAAACAGCCCAGCCCAGCGAGACGCGGCGCGCGAGTTCCAGAGCCTCTGTCGGAGCTGCTTGAGATGGGGAGTAATGAGCCACTTGCTTTTTTAATTTGCCATGCCTTTTCCTTGCCTTTTCTTTTTTTCCCTCCCTTCTTCTTCTCCCCACCCCCCCACCCCACATATTTAATAGCACTGGCAGTGGCCGTCTGTTCTCAGGCGTGGTAATTGATACCAAATAAAATGCATTATTTGTATTCAGTCAGGAGGATGAAATTGCATTCAGCGGGCTGAAGCCTGAACTCATTTACAGTTTCCCGGAGCCCGGGCTTTCAGGAGCCCTCTTTTCAATTTGAAGAATACCTTGTCAGGCAGGAGAAGGAGTGGGAGATGGGAGAGCACGGCGTGTAAGCCCGGCGCCTCCTGATTGCTCATATTTTAAGGCAGGGGAATGTTAAATAACTCCCATCTTGCAGGGGTGGTGCTGGGGACCCGGGCAGGGACGTGGCGTGGGCTCAGTGCTGTTTATGAGCCCTGGTGTGTCCCTGCTGGTTGAGGGGGAGGGAGAGCTCCAGGCACTCACTTGAGAGCAGTTTGACCCAAGGACGGTGGGTTATTACCTGGAAGGGGCTGTGGCTGAGGAGGAGGCACCAGAGCAGGTTAATCCTTCAGCTCCCCCGTCAAACCGTACGTCCCTCGTTTGTCAGAGCTCACGAGCAGGTTTTGTTGGGGCAATTTATGGCCTGGAAATCAGATGAAGCCACAGGGAGCTTGTGGGTCTGCTGTGGAGGTTTTTAACAGGATGTGTTCTGGGGGTGGGGGAGAGCATCAGGTTTGTGGTTCTTCACTGGTTTATGGGTCCAGGGCATCGTGGTTGATGCTGCAGCTGCGTGGGGTGATGAACACAGATGGGCTTAATTCATTCTAAAGGGATTGCTGAGAGTGAGGGGGGAAAAGGGAAGCATTTTGAATCATGGAGTCACACAATGGTTTGGGTTGGAGGGGACCTCAAAGCTCATCCCACCCCCTACCACGGGCAGGGACACCTCCCACCAGTCCAGGCTGCTCCAAGCCCCATTCAACCTGGCCTGGGACACTTCTAGGGATCCAGGGGCAGCCACAGCTCCTCTGCCCACCCTGTGCCAGGGCCTCAGCACTGGTGAAGACGTGGATTAGCACTGGTCCCAGTACGGGTGCCCGAGGGTCGCCTCCCGTCACTGACACCCGTCGGGACCCCGAGGAGTTCTGTTAGATGTGAGCAAACCTTCCTGGCTGGAAGCTCTGGTAGCTGTCCATGGTGCTTGGGAGTGTTGTGGGTTTTCAGAGTCAGATGGAAACGAGTGAGGTGCCTTCTGGTGCCCTGTGGCAGACCTTGGTGTCACAGCCAGGTCCTTCCTCAGCAGTCTTGGCCCAGCATGGGAATTTTCACATTGTGGCTGCCAAGAACAGGGTTTTGTGTGGCTTTTTTTTTTTTTTCCTTTCTTTTTAATAGCATCATAAGAGACCTTCAGAGTCAAACTGGAGGTCAATATTTAGGACTGGCAGTAACCCCGTTGCATCCAGGCTTGTGCTGGCATCCTCTGTTGCATCTCCTCTTCTTTCAGTGTCAAGGACATAAAGGGATCTGTGTCCCCTTGGCCAAGAGCCCGTGGAGCACTGTCCTGATTCTCATCAGGGTTTGCATTGTCATGGAGTCAGCAAACCCTCCAGCAGAGCCACTGTCACCATTTACGGGTCAAATCCTTAAAATCTCCTGTACAGATCCACAGCAAACACATTCTCAGGAATTCTCGGGCTCAGTACCTGAGGACTGGCTTCAACCTACTGGACATAGGGAAAAGAATAAACATCCTTAATATAAGGATTGATGTTTCGTTTGGTCTCTATTGCCAGGCAATTAGCTACATAATTTATCCCTCACTAATAACTTACAGCACAACTGTGCTTAGGGGGTAATTAGTAAATAAACTTTATTAGGAGAGAAAAAGCCAAGACAGCTAAGTTTTTTTTGTCAAATAGGCAACTGTGTGGGAATTTGACTGGACCAAAACCAAAACAAACAAAAATCCTCAAAACCCAAAAGCTGTTTTTTAAATAATCTTTGTCTTGATACTTTTCTGATATATTAATCTCAAGTGAAATGCTGATATTGCACATCAGCTTTACATTAAGGATTTTTGTTCTTTTCCCTGTGTCCATGATTCTGAAACCAGTCATAACCCCAAAAGGCACATATGGGAATATATTTACTGAATATCTGTATAGGAGATTTTAAGGATTTCACCCTAAATGCATTCCTGGAACTGCACTGAAGTGCAGCATAGTATTTAACCAAGGTTCTAGAAATGGCTTCACTGTCTATAATAGCAAACACTTTCCTGAAAGTGTAGGTTTTATGTGAGGTTCTATAATTAAAATCAAAACCAAAACAGTAATTAAACAAAGCTCATATTACCAACCTTGGAGGGGGAATCTTGAATTAAGGTTCTCAAACATTTACTGTGTGAAAGGACCCAGTTGGAGGAATTTCAAGTACATCTTCGATTTCTGAAGTTGTGTTAAATTTGGCTGTCTGATGTTTCTTGGTTGAAAACAAGAACTACTCAAAAGAGAAGCTGTTTGTATATAACCAACCATTCCCTGGGCCAGGGAGGAGACTGTGAGAGGGGGGTGTAATCTACATTTAATTTTGATTTGGTTGAGTGAACTAATGGGTGGGAGAGGGAGGAAAATGGCTATGATTAGCTCTTGAAATTGTTGGGTGTTTGGCTCCCAGAGCTGCAGCAGCAGGAAAGTGAACCCACTAACCAGGGGTTCTTTGCTTGTGCTGGGGTCAGGCAGGAGGTGACCCTTTGGCACAGTGACCTGGTGTGCACTGCTTGCTTGGTTTGCCCACCTGCACTGCCATCACCTCATTTAATGACAGCAGACACATCCAGAGCATCTCTGGTCCATTATGTATTAAAATATCCAAGTTTTACAGGAGTTAATTTGAGGATCAGGAAGATCTTTGCAAGAAGGAGTTGCTGGAAGGAATAAAGTGCCTTCCCGTTGTTTTTGTGCGCTCCAGCTGGGCCGCTTCAAAAACTGACACCAAGTCCTGTAGATTGAACAGGACTTGAATCAGCACTTCAGCCACGTTGCCTTTCTGTGCCTTTTTGAGAACATAATGGGCATTGCTGGGAGCCTTGGGAAGGCACAGAGCCCAGGAGCGTGGCTGCTGACGGGCAGGGAGGGGCTGCCCCTTGGGTTCTGGCAGGCGTGTGTGTGGTTTACTCAGTGTCTTGGGTTTTGTGTCCTTCTCTGCCCCCTGCCCTGCAGACACTGGCTTAGGAGACTCGGTGTGTTCCAGCCCCAGCATGTCCAGTACGACGAGCCCCAAACTGGACCCCCCTCCGTCCCCCCACGCCAACAGAAAGAAGCACCGGCGGAAGAAAAGCACAAGCAACTTCAAGGGCGATGGGATGTCGGGCACAGCAGAGGGTGAGTGTGCTCCGTGGGCAGAGCCTGCTGTGCCTCAGGTGGGGCAGCTGCCCTGCAGAGAGGGGGCACTGAGCCTTTCATGGTGGAGCTGAGTCATCTGAGCCAGCACCGAGGGGAATTCAGCTGCACCGAAGGTGTTGGGAAAGGATTTATTTTTTTTTTTAATGAACGAGAGTCCCCAAGTTAATATGGAGCATCGTTAGGTTTAAAGGTAAGGAAGAGGCAAACTTGGAAGGTTAACAAGGAGGAAGAACTCCATAGATCATGTTAGAGCTTGTGTGTTTTTTCAGTATTATTAAATCTGGTGTTATCACATGTCCTTGGGCACATCCTGAGCTCCAGAATCACCAACACCTCTGATGCCTCTTATTGTTTGAATATGCAGCTGCTCGTGGAAAGCTTGTGTTACCTGAGGATAAAAGGGAAAAGGGGAGAGTTTAAATGTTTGGGTTCTTTTTTTTTTCAGAGCCAAAAAGCAAAAAGAGCTTCTTTTTCTCCCTTAGTTTAGCTTACTGTTTCCAACGTGAACGCTGCTCTAGCTGTTCAATGCCCTTCTGAAGGGGTAACAATGTGTACGGGAGCCAGGTATGATCTAAAACATACTTGTAGCTTTAGAAAAGAAGAAAAGAAGCATGCCAGGATTCAACCAAAAGAGCTCCAGAAAAAAAAGATGAACCAGGGTGGTTGGAAGGCTCAGAAACTGGGGAGTCAACACATAAGGAGAGATGAAAAATGGAGACAATGGAATAACATTGCAGGAAAAGGGGAGTGTTGAGTAAGAAAAAGATGTGGTTGTAAGCATGGGAGAGTGAAAAACAGCTAATTCAGTATCAAAGAGGGTTGGAACAAGTTCTGAAAAAAAGATGACAATTGCGGACAGCTGAAGAGACATTAAAAATAGATGTGATAATAGTATACAACTGAGAAAGGGCATGTTAACTACTACTTAGTCATCCTTATTTTCCATTTATTTAATTTCTCAATTGCACTTCTCTCACATCCGGAATTTATTTCCCCAGCTATCTATACAAATCCTTTTCTAAAAAGCCATCAGCTTTTTTTCAAAACAGCCCCTGTTGTGTTCTCTTTCCAGTCATTTAACTATCTTTGCTGTTAGTTTACCCTTAGTTTATGGCCTGAAGCCAAATTTTAGTTCAACCTTTCGTTTTTAATTTTCCCTTTCTTTTTTTTTTTTTTTTTAAACAAGCCCTTTTGCAACACTTATTTTCATACCTCAATGGCAAGTTACAGAGGGGATTTTTCAGAGCACTCACCATTGGTCCAAGGCTATTTTGTTGAAGTCAATGTGAATCAAGACCAGCTGGATATCAAGAGCCTTTGAAAACCTCTTTCTAAGTAGTTAATAGGTGTATGTTTTCTTTCTCCCGGGGAGATTATTTTCACAAGACACTGGAGCTGGAGCTGTGTGGTCCTGGGCTGTAGTTGTGCATCTGTCCCTGTGCCAGAGTGGGGAGTACATCCCCTCATCCTCCTCTGCCTTCCCCTCCTCTTCTCCTTGTCTTCCAGCATCACACCATATTGGTCTGAAATCCTTGTGCAGGAACTCAGCAGCATGGTCCCCTCTCATGGGAATGGGGTGGATGTGCTTCCAGAGGGGCTGAAGCAGCAGCTCAGAAATACACAGGAAGCTTTAAAAGTGGTCAGATCCTTTAGGTTGGAGAAGAGTCAGATTGGCCCCCCAGCACTGCCAAGTCACTAACCACATCCCCAGATGTCACATCTGCAGGCCTTTGAAATCTCTCCAGGGATGAGGATTCCACCACATCCCTCCCAATGCCCGACCACCCTTGCCAGAGAGAAATCCCTCCTGCTGTCCCCCCTGCTCCTGTCCCTGTTCCTGGAGCAGAGCCCGACCCTACCCAGCTCCCCTCTCCTGGCAGGGACTTGCAGAGTCAGAAGGTCCCCCCTGAGCCTCCTTTTCTCCAGGCTGAGCCCCCCCAGCCCCTCCTGCTGCTCCAGCCCCATTCCCTTCCTTGGACACGCTCCCACAGTGAGTGCCAGCACTTGCCTTTGCAGCCTCTGTACCTCTGCCCATCAGCTCCCTCTGAGCTGCCTCTTCTCGCACGTCTTTGGGATCAGCCCTCTCTTTGGGACCTGCAGTTGTGTCACGGGTGGGCTGCCCGTGGGGTGTGCCCCACATGGCTCAGGCTGTCACGGGTCAGTCTGCAGGCAGGTGAGTGGAGCTGTGCCAGGTTTTGGTGGATCTCAGGAAAAGAGTCTTCCCCCAGAGGGCGGTGGGCACTGCCCAGGCTCCCCAGGGCAGTGGGCACGGCCCCGAGGCTGCCAGAGCTCCAGGAGGGTTGGGACAACAGAACAGAGACAGGATGGGATTGTTGGGGTGTCTGTGCAGAGCCAGGAGCTGCACTGGATGATCACTGTGGTTCCCTTCCAGCCCAGGATAGTCTATGATTTTCACATCTGTCTTGGACTTCAAAACAGTTTGCAGTTCAGTAGCTCAGCTTTTCCTCAGGAAAAGGTTTATTTCCTCATTTCCCAGCACTTGGCTACAAATCTGTCCAGTGACCTCAAAGATTCCCAGTTGGATTTGTCTTTCCCCCACGCTTGCCCTGAGCGTGGATTTAAACCCTCAGAGGATTGCTGCGGTTTCAGAGAGCACCAATCCACACGGAGCACTCCGAGGTGTCCTGGGAGATGCATGCTCTGCCTTGGCAGCTTTGACCAAGTGCTGGAGATGCAGCAGGTGACTTGCTGAGGATGGGCTGCAGGAGCCCGTGGTGAGGATCGCGGGAGAGCCACGTCTTGCCTCCTTCTGGAAATCCTGAGCTCACTGAGCAGAGGAGGAGGAGGAGGAGGATCCTCCTGCAGTCGCTGTTCTCTGGCAGGTACAATGGATCACAGCGAAGTGATGGGGTAATTCTGGATTTTGTGTCGCCTTCCTTTGGCTCTGGGCACGTTTCAAGTGTCAGCATTCAAGCAGGAATTCTGGGTTCCTTCATTTTTGTCTGTACCAAAGCTGAGGTGTTCAATGAGGTTTAAATCTGGTCTTCAGCAAACTCGAGCATTTTTACTGCACTTTGCAGGCTTTTTTCTCCTCCTTGAACATGCCTGCTTTGATCATTGACCTCTGCCCAAGTATTCAGATATCACGATGATGGACACTGAGCTCGGGGTGATTCACCAATTCCAAGGACTGATGCTCATCCCTTTTATGCCCTTCCATAAAGGTCATGCTGATTCTTCTTTCTCCACACTACCTGCACGTGCACAGCCCTCTCTTTCTGGGATGGACTCTTTCATCTCACTTGGTTTATCTTTCTACAGGTTTTCTGAGACAATGGTCCCAGCAACAAAAATGCCAAAGCAGCTGTGCTGCAGTTGGATGAAAATTAAAATCCAGTTCCTGTTTTGGAAAATCAGATTCTTGTGAAATATTTTTTCCAGTGCAGTGAAACCCGGGGAGAAGTTTTTTAGCTCTCTGTACAGAACTTGTCACTGAAAGAAGTCCCTCAGTGTTTTTGAGGGTAACAGCAGGAATGCTTACATTAGGCAAGGTGCCAGCAACCAGCAGGCTTCTTCCCACCATGCTGCCTAAACTTGCTCGGAGCAGGATTAGACAGTGCTGTGTTTCAAAGAGGAATAGCTCTCAGAGCCTCATCTGTTGTGGTCCCCTTGTGCTGCTGCAGTTCCTGGAACAGCCAGTGATAATAGGAAAGATTTTCAGCTTGAAAACAAGTAGGAAAATTAAAAAGCTTTCTTGGAAATACTCTGCACAGAAAGACCTTTCGCAGTGTTTATTTTCCTCGTTCTCACTGGTTTTCAAGGTTCCTAGCTAAGCCAGATTGAACCTGCCTTCCCTCTACCTATTGCTGAGATTTTAGGAGCTGTGGAAAGCCCAAGGGATGTCTGTCCTTTGATGCTGGGATCATCCATGCCCTGCAAGTCTTGCACTGACTGAGAGCTCTGGCCAGTGGGGCCACATCCAGGTGGATGGGAACATCCCCCCCATTCCCTCAGAGAGGTCACACAGTCCCAGAGTGGTTTGGGTTGGAAGGGGTATTAAAAGCTCATCCCATCCCACCCCCTGCCATGGGCAGGGACACCTCCCACCAGCCCAGGGGGCTCCAAGCCCCATCCAACCTGGCCTGGGACACTCCCAGGGATGCAGGGGCAGCCACAGCTTCTCTGCCCACCCTCCCAGGAAAGGGTTTCTGTCCTTCCTTGGCACCACAGCCAGAGCACCCTGAGCTCTGTTCCTGGGGGAGCTGAGACAGGGCTTGATGACAGAGCAGCAAATGTGGTCAGCAACTCTCCAAACTCTGTGTAGTCTCTGAAATCTGTGATCCGTGTTCTTCTTCATCACTTGTTTCTAAAGAACTTTTGAAGGACGAAGAAGGACCTTTTATGTTTCTTTTTAGAACTGTTTTCTTAACACAAAAGTGTTTTTCTCTGCCCCTTGTGAAGTAATTGCCTTTCCTGGTGCTTTGCTGCTCTGTGCAGTCTCTTCCCTGCTCCAGGTTTACACTTTTTCAGCCATGGATGAACCCCAGTTTACTGAGAAATCCTATTTTGTTCTATTTTCCTGAGACGAACCGGTAAAGTTGTTTAAAAACCTCTTGTTCTCCACACGTGCATCCTGTAAGGCTGGAGTGGTTCTGCTGTTCCCAGTCTCAGGGAGCTTTGGAGATGAGCTCTACTTAAGTGTGAAATTAAAATAAGTTTGTTTGTGGTCTCTGCTTGGAAGAACAGGGTTTAGTCAGAGTCCTCATTTTAGCAACAAGCAGAAACATCCCTGCTTTCATCTGGTTTGTCACTGTGTCCCTCCCAGCCATCCCAAACCCAGAGGACAATGTGAATTAGAAAATGCAGTTCTCTGTAAAAAACCTGCAGATTGGCTGTTTTAAAGTGTTGTGGGTGAGTAGATTCTTCCTTTGGAAGATGGACTTGCTGTTAATATTTATAATATGCTGAATTAAGCACCGTGATGAAGGAGGGCATTTTTACTTGCTGGTCTTATTTTATAGATACTTTTTGCTTTTTATGGTGTGGCAGACACCTCCTGACATTGTCAGAGGACAGCATGTTCACAAACCTTTCTAGCACAGAAAGTCCCAGCGTTGTCACTCCCTTTTCTCTGCAAGGAAGGTGCAAAATGTAATCTCTTGACATGCAGAGAGGGCAAATCTACTCAGCTGTTCAGAGTTTGTAACTTTGGGACCTGTTGGATGTCAGAATCCTCGGATGGGTTGTGTTCCTGGAAGTTCTGCCCAGTCTTCTGGAGCACAGTGAGGGCCTGGCTGTGGTGGCCCAGGCAGAGGTGCTGCCAGTGCTGCTCTTGCCATCCTGAGCACTGCAGCTCATCCCACGTCCTGGGGCTGGGCATGAAGCAGGAGGGGAAAACACTCATCCCTTCAGCATTTCCCTGCCCATTTGTTTCGCAGTTGTACTCTCCTTAAATTGATGAGAGATATATTAAACTTTTCCCCTCTAAAAGAATTAAATATGTATAAAATTAAAACCCCCGTGCCGACCCGTGTCATACAGGAGAGGAGTATACACCTGTGTTTTTGTGCATGTTGGCATGGATGGCTTGGTGACAGCAGGTTTTCTTCCTATTTCTGGTCTCTTCAAGTACCTGAATTTGTAGGAAGTGAATGTTCCACAGCTTTAAAAACTATTCAGTGTCCAAGGGAGACTGGTACAAAAGTGGCATTTGACTGTGATGTCGAATGAGGAAAGTAAGCATTTATCTGGAGCTGGAGAGTTGGCAGAATAAGCAGATGACCTGGGGTTAGAGGTTTTTTAATAGGTTTGTGATTCATTTGGAATTACTGCTGAATTCTCTGCCTAGACTTTTGGTTGGTCATGAAATGCATTTTGCTGAATTTCACACTGGATGCAAAACAACCTTCACTGACTCAACCTGGAGTTGAACAAGCTTGCTTGTAATGAGGTTTTAGGGGTGTGGTTTGATAAGTACATCCTGATGTTGTGGGTTATCTCAGAAGAGTCCTAAGCTGTCCCTAATCAAGCTGGAGCTGCTTTGTAGGTAAAAATCTCTTTTTAAAAAGGCAACACAATGCAGGTGTTAGGGTTTAGTTGGCATTAAAAATGATCAAAATACCTTGCTGTATTTTTTTTTACTTCTGCAAGGTAACTTAGAAAGTAAACAACGAGCCAACAACATGTGCCTGCATTCTGTGCCTGTGGTACCAGGTGCTTGTTGGAGGGAGGCTGTCGGCTGTTCCCTGTCACAACATCCCTGCCTGGAACTCCTCTGATTATCTGTGGCTCCGTTTGCTGCCTCGGAGGAGCCTCAGTTCTGGCCGATCTGTGAGAAACTGGAGGGCAGAAATTAATAAAATGCAGCCTGAATCTTCAGAGCCTGACTTTGAACCACGGCACGAAGGTCACCTGAAGGTTGGGAGCCCTTCAGCCTCGGCCAGCGCAGCCTGCCCGACATCAAAGGGTTGGGGCTGAGCGACACTTTATGTTGATGCTGAGGAGTGAAAGACAAGGGAGGTGAAGCTCATCTATTGTTTTAACCTACTTCATTGCAGGCTCAACCGGTTGAAAGGTCCCTTCTTCCCTTGAAGAGCTGCCTTGGCTCGGGGTCGGAGAGGCTGCGGGTCCCACCCCGCTGCTTGAGCAGAGGAGGGTGGGCAGGGAAGGGACAATCCCAGGATGGCACAGGGAGGGGAGGGATGCCACATCTGGGGAGGGCAGGAGGGCAGTGCTGGGGTTTGTTTCCTCTCCCTACATTTGCCCCAGAATTAGTCCCACTCTGAGTGTACGGAGCGCTGTGACCGCAGAGGGTGTGCTGTGCCCTCAGTGCCCGTTCTGTGTGCCCTCAGTGCCCGTGCTGTGTGCCCTCAGTGCCCGTGCTGTGTGCCCTCAGTGCCTGTGCTGTGCCTTGGCCTCATTTCTGGAGAAGAAAGAAGTTTTGAGTAGCTTTGTAATGGAATGCACACAAGTGACACCTTAGCGTTTTACTGGCTTGGGGTGAGCAGTATCCTTGGCAGTGTCTTGTCAGCCCGAGACAGAGACCTTGGTTATGGAAAAGGTTCCTGATGTCCACGAGATGATGTTGGCACGGTAGCAAAGAGTAAAATATTAATTTTTTAAAATTAAATTAATATTGTAAAATATCCTACTAGAAAAGTTAGTTCTGTTTTGTTACTTGAACAGGAACGTCTGCTCTAGAAATTCCTGGTTTTTCCACAGTGTAAAACCATGTAATTTCATTCTGGATCTGTGTACCTGGGCTAAGATGAAATGAAACTGAGGTGATTGTGGATTATAAAGATGTAGCCAATGAAAGTACTAAAATAAGGTCGTTGTGTTCAGTATAACTTTGTCTTCCTGTTGACCACATAGCTGACCTCATGAGGCAAAGTGTCACATTTCACAGCTGTTCTGCTCTAGAAGGCAGACAGTTTTTGAGGGATGCCTGTGCTCTTGTGCCCATCAGTTCAGAGGTGCCGTGGGAAGCAGCTTCCTTTGAAGAGTGGAAGTCCTGAGTAATTCCCTTCAGAAGCCCTGACTGGGCCTGGGTAGCTCCAACCTGGAATTCGGGAGGGAATGTGTCAGTAGGTCTGAGCTGCCGTGGGGTTCGAACGTGCTCTTGGCTGGAAGGAACTCCAGCATCCAGAGGTGCTCAGGGACTCTGTGTCCTGCCAGGGCAGCTCTCTTAGACTTCAGGATTTGATACCAACCCACAGATCAGGAAATATTTTTGCCCTTTTTGTTCTTTGTGGAACGTTTGTGATACCTTTTTAAAAGCAGTTCCAAACGAAACTGAGGAGGGTGACAACGTATATGAACAGTTTCACTAAATAGATGGCTGATGATGCATATGGGCTGTAAACTGAAGGAGGAGGTGAGATGGGGTGTTGGGAGGGAGTTCCTGGCTGTGAGGGTGGTCAGGCCCTGGCACAGGTTGCCCAGGGAAGTGTCCCAGGCCATGTTGGACAGGGCTTGGAGCACTCTGGGCTGGTGGAAGGTGTCCCTGCCCATGGCATGGGATGGGATGGGCTTTGAGATCCCTTCCACCCCAACCCGTTTGTTGATGATAATCCCGTGGTGCCCAATGCAGTGGGCAGGAGCTCAGTGTCCTGCCCCGCGGAGTTCCTACAGACCCACGTGCCACGTGGGAGGTTTCTGTGCCGAGTTTGCTGCGTGTTTGTTTTACACCCTGTGCTTTCACCTCCTGTTTTCTGTCCCTCCACCTTTCTCTTTACTCGTGATAGATGTTATGCATCATATGTAGTGTGCAACTGCAGGGAGCAGGAGGGAAAAGGGAAACTTGAACAGGCCTCATCACTGACATTTCCCACCACGTCCCCCTTCTCCGAAAAGGAGGAAAAAAAAAATTAATAAAGGTTTCTTTTGTGAGTGTGAGCTGGAGAAAATTGGCCATTTGTCTGTGAGGTAATAGGCTTTGGGATAATATGAAAATCTGTCAAATGATTAAATTCAATGACATTAAATCACAATTCATGAAAGTAGAATACTGCACAGTTTAATTCTATTTAATTTTTGAGGGGGGGAAAAAAAAGCCCTTAAAAAATTTGTTTGAGTTTCTCTTAAGCTGATTTCTCTGTGCTCCTTCTTAAAAGTGCCTTTCTAGTTGCCACACAGTGATGTGATCATTATCTGTCACCTCGTCGCCTTGCTGCCTCAACACGCAGTAAAATACAAGAAAAAAAAAGAGGGAGGGGGGGAAAGGGGAAAAAAAAAAAAAAGGCAGCCCAGAGGAGCTTGTGAAGTATGACTTCCTCTGCCAAGACTCATTGCCTGCGATTCGTAGCGCTTGACAGTAATGATCTTATTACAGTACTCTGGACCTTGAAGAGATTTGAGGAGCAGAGCGAGGACGTGGCTCCGTGTAATCAAGTGGCGCTGAATATTCCACGCGGTTTTGATCACACACTGATTGGGCACAGTTTTAGCCCATCTTCTAGTCAATTATGCATGGCCCCTGTGCTCCTGTGATAGTCAGAAACATTGATGGCTGTTGTCTGGGGGGCTGGCAGCCAGCCAGGGGTTTGAAGTGCAGTCATTCCGGGAGAAGTGCTTTTTAGTTGGAATTGATTACCTTTCTTTGGGTTTTTGCTTAATGGCAAAACTGCATTGGAGAGGGCTTCAGGTGAAAAATGGCCGTATTAGCCATTTAGAGGAGCTGAACTCCTAGTCAATTTTTAGCTTTCCCCTGTTTCCATCTAATTTATATTTAATGATGTACCGTTTGATAATATTTAAGATATTTCATTTCCAGTTGCTGCTGAGCACACATGTTGAGCACATGTTAAATGACAGCGGGTCAGTATTCAGGTTTTAGGATTTAATCCAGTTTAACCTTCAGGCTGCCAGGACGTGGCTTTTTTGGCACCTGTGCCAGGAAACGTTGGGTTTATCTGCAAGTGGTACCAAGCTGACGTTCCCAAGCAGAGCCAGGGCTGTTTTCATCCTGTAATGAGGATAAATCCACGTGGTTTAGAAGAAGCAGAGGGTGGATAGCTGGGTCCTTCTTTCAGACTCTCTTGTCTCAGGAGCTAATTAGGCTGCTCTTAATTTCCCCCCTATAAAGATGTCCCGTCTGCCTTTGTTTGGATCCCTTCAAATGAAAATAAAATCCTTCAAGCCATTGGTATTGAACTCCAAGCACCAGACAAGGAAATACTTAATTGTCAGTGATGCTTCTTGTTCTGGTTTCTCACATCTGAATATCCTACAGTATCTAATTTTTGGATGCATGTGCAGTTTAAAGAGCTGGGAGCCAGACTTTATAGTGGGCTGAAGCACAGCACTGTATTATCCTTGCTTCAAATGAAGAGCTGATGCTTGGGATGTGCTGTCACAGCAGTCAAAAGGTGCAGTGAAAATACTCTGGTATCACCCCAAATATTTTTTTTCCACTAGTCAGTATTACTTTTCTCTGCCTGCCTGAAATCTTTGCCATCCTCCAGGCTCTCAGCCTTCTCTGAAGGTGTTTCTGCCACTAAATGCCTCCCTCTTCTACTGTGCCTCCCTTTTATTTGGATAATTGGTGGGTTTTTTCCCATTAATATTAATCCTATGCTGGCCAGTCCTACTCCTTAAAAAGCACCTTTAATTTTTTAATTCTTACTTTCTTTAAGGCCAGTTCCCATCTCCCACATAGGGGCCAGACCAGGATTAAGAGGGGAAAAAAAAAAAAAAAAAAGATGTGTTTTTTTCTCTTTGAAACAGTGCTGGTGGGTTTCCTCCCAGTCATTTCTGGTTCAGCTAATGTCTGAAATTCCAAATCCTGCTTTGGGGGGATTTATATGTCTTTTGTAGTAAGGGTTTACTACTTCCAGGCAACCCTCAGGAGCTGTGAGAGTCTTTTCCTCCCCTCCTTTGGAAGAGAAGCCCCTCTGAGCATGTTGTTGTGCTGGGCTGTGTGTCCCCATCCCTGTGCCAGCTGCTCCTTGTCCTCCTGTCCACATTTATGGGGCAGGTCTGGAGTCTGGGGCCCCTTGGAGCATCTTTGGGAGGTTTGCAGCCAAACGTCTAGTGTCCAAGTTGTAATGAACCAGAAGGTCCATGGGCAGCTCTCACTTTTCCATATTTGACTCTGTCAAGGAGGTCAAGGCCTTGGAAAGGTAAAGTTTTAAGGATGGGAGATTGTCCATCTTTGGCTCCATGGGCTTCCTTTGAGTGTGGGCTCTGTTGTTTGAGGCTGATGCCAACACTGCCTGTGGGAATATGTGCTTTTCCCAAAGGGTTCTTTATGGAGGAGCTGGGAGGAGGCAGTGATGGAACAGATTCCTTGGTGGTACCTTGCAAATGTCTCCTGTTTGAGAGCGTGACTTACACAGGGACATCACCAGCTCCTGGGAGACCAAATCACAGCACATCTCCCAGTCAACTGGGTGCTGAAATGTGGGAAACATCAGTGCTGTTCAGCATGTGATTCTGAGCCAGGGGGCTCCAGGGCATCACCCCGGGGGAGGTGGGGTGGCCCTTGTGCTGTCCTCGGTGGGGATTTCAGGCTGACACGGCATTGACTTGACTTTGACTTCCTTCCCAGTGCTCGGAATCAGTCCTTTTCATCTGGGGAGGACGAGCTGCACTTCGGGGTGATGGATTGCAAAGAGTGGTTCTGCCTCTGCCTCATTTGACAAGGAATTGGCAGCTCCCTCCAAGGCAGTTTCAGCTCCCTCTTATTTCCCCTTTCCCAGGCTCCTCCTTTTGGGACTTCAGTGGCTCTGTGCTCCTGTGCAGTTGTCGTGCAGGCTGGAATTTCAAGGGGAAAAAAATGGGGAAAAAAAGGACATTCTAGTGTTTAAATCCTCACTTGAAAATGGTTAGTGATGGTGACAGGTTTGTGATGATCATAAAAGCCAGGATTTTTCAGCCAGGGTGATACTTTGGAGTGGTAGACAAGGGGTCCAGCTTGTTCCCAGACAACTTGAATGCTTTAACCATCATACTTTTACATAAAAGTACAGTTCATGATTTATTTAACCTGGAAATATTGCAGTGAGCTTAATATCAGCGTTGTCACACCCATAATCACTTTCTGGTTGGGTGCTGCCAGTCACTGGGCTGGGAATGGTTAGAAATAACTGCTGGCCATGTTTGGTAGGAGCCAGCTCAGGTTTGATGGTGAGACCTGGTGTCTGGCACAGGGGGGGAGCAGTCTGAGCTTGGAAAGGTGGCTGTAGTGGGGGAGATCTGTCAGTACTGACCCAGGGACCAGTATGTGGGGTTTAGCTCTTCATGGATTAATATGTGCTGAATGGTTTTAAGGGTAAGGTAGAATGTAAGTTAATACTCCCCAGATTACATAACAACTCTGGTGTGGGGATCCAGAGTGATTGTAAGGGGAATGTGAAAATTGATTAGTTTTTAGGGATTTGTCAGCTGGAGTCTTTGTCTCTCAGTCTCTCTGTATACAAGTGGATACCAGTTTGTCTCAGCAAAACTCATTATTAATTAGGTTGCCATTGCTTATATTTAACCTTTGGATCCCAGGTGTGAAGTGAGAAGGTGAGCTTTGGTAACAGACTGTCAGTGCCCTGTGGAGCAGTGGGAGGTACTGGAATGGTGGGGAGGTTTCTCTCTGTGGAAGAGGCGATCAGGGATTCAGCTTGTGATGTGATATTACATTTTGTTTTAGTATATTTATTTTATACTGGTTGACTGGTGGAGCAGCTCTGCATAGAATCCCAGAGTCACAGAACATCAGGATCTGCTTCTACAAAATTATATATACCAAAGGTTTTAAGTGCAATACTCTGGTCTATTACTAACTGAAGAGTACAGGATTTGCTCAGGGCTGTTGCAACATGAAAAATCACTGAGGAGGAGGATGGAAGTAGGTTGTGAACTGGGATGTCCCTTCCAACCCAGACCAGTCTGGGATTCCGTGATTGTTACATCCCTTCCATGTCGGTGTGGAGGGAACTGAGGTCTCTTTCTCTGTCAGTGCAGGGTGATGTAGAAACTCAGGCAAAAAGAGCCTTAAGGGTCTTTTCCAACCCAAGTGATTCCATGGTGACCATCCTGTTTTAGCAGAAGCTTTCAGATTTATAGAGAAACAATCATTAAAGGTGGCTAAGTGATCGTAGAAGACCTTGACACGATAAATATCTCCCCCTAGAATTCCTCCACTGTGGCCAGGTGTGGTGCTCTGAAGAGGTCTCTGTCGGGCTCCCCTTTCATCCTGGAGTCGTGTTTGACTGGAAGGTGCAGAGTTGGGAAGTGCTTCCTCCGGGGTCTGGTTTCAGTGGCATCCCAGGTGGTGGCACTGGAGCTCTGATGACAGCAATTATAAGCACGAGACTGATCTTAGAAATCAGATAATTGGGTAGAAACTCAAATACCTTTGAAGTTCCAGGGGGGCTGATATCTTGGATCAAGTGGAATGGGCTGCCCAGGGAAGTGGTGGAGTCACCATCCCTGGAAGTGCTCAGTAAAACGAGTGGATGTGGCATTTTGCACTATGGTTTAGTGATGTTTGGTTGAAGGTTGGACTTGATGATCGTGGAGGTGTTTTCCAGCCTTTATGATTCAGCAGTTATGTGAAATCTGATTGTGTAGCCTAAAGAAAAGGGAATTTAGTAGCACAAAAGAAGGATAATGGGATTAGCTCATATTTGGCATTTGAGGCTTAGTTATATTGAAACAAACTGCTTTATTACAAACCACCAGCAAGCCAAGGCGTGCTGGACACTTGCTTAGCTTGTGGGATAGCTCTGGTAGATAATGCAAGGATGACTTTAGGTGGGTCTTGTTGTACTCCCAGGTGTAGAAGACATGGTCTAAGCAGTGCTGTGGAGTTCCAAGGTGTGCTTGTGTCCTGCTCCACTCCTCTGGAGCAGATTAATGCAGATCTGTTTGAACAGCAATACTGAAATGCAATTAAGACAAATACCTAGTTTTCAGTCAGCACATTTTGGGTGGTTTGTGCACATGGATTGCTAGATTGGGGCAGCTGGGCTTTACAGAAAACTGTCACGCAGCATCAAAAGGGAGAAAATCAATGATGGTCTTGACAGGCCACGGTTTGTCAGGGCAGTGTTTTCGTTTCCTCTGCAGGAAAACCTCTCACAGTTAGTTTGGGGTTTCTTTTAAGTCCAGATGTGTCCAAGGCAAAGCAGTGAGGGGGTGCCAAGCTGGTTCCCTTGATTCCATAATAGCTCAGCTGGCCTGGTGGAGATGCTGACCCTGAGAATGGGTTCTGGAATGCTCCGAGCAAAGGGCTTGTTGTGCAGTGCTGGTGCTCCAGTGATCACAGCGGGGCCGTGGCACCACGGCGTGGCAGGGGGGGCACTCATTAAGTAATTACACCTTTGATTAGCTGCTCCAACTGCTCCTCGCCTTTGAAACGTGATAGTATAATCTAAAGCTTTTATTAAAAGGCCGTTTTTCGAGGTGGTTGAAAAGGATTTTTGTGTGTGGAGGAAAGGGCCGTAATTTTCTGCTTCAGATAATGAAAAACTGAGAAAAATGTTTCCAATTACCATTTAGTTTTGTCGATTTGAGTCTTGTATGTTTATAGGGTATTGGAAAGGCACTGAAATCGTTCAGTGGGGCCTTCACCCTTTGCAGAAGTTTTGATGGGGAAGTATTGCAAGGAGGGAAAAAAAAGAATCAAAAACATTTTTTAGAACTGTTTAATTAAAGTAACGTTTTTCCCCTGTCACGAGCAGAAGTATGAATGTGTTTTCATTTTTTTTTCCCTTCATTTGAAATGTTCAAAGCTGAACAGAAGCCAAATGTAATTAACTATTAATAGGATTTGAAGTATTACTTTTAGAGTGTTTTCTGGGTTTAAAATAGAGCACTGGGAAGGATTTCAGTTGTGGAGGAAAAGGAGGGTTTTTTTTTTACCAGGCAGAGCATTACTTGTGTTTGGGCAAATTTCTGTAACTCAGCACTTTTAGGGTTTTACTTGAATAATTTACTTTACATCAGCTTGTTTTTCTGAGTGTTCTGGAGTCCAGACAGGGCATGTTAAGGACTGTTACTGTGTGAAATACTTTTTGTCTCTTGGTTCTGTTTTTTTGATCCCTTGGGATCTCTGCCTTGGTAACACCTGTGCCCCAAACAGGAATGTTTGGAAGCTTGAGTCACCCTCAGGTGTACTTTGGAAATCTGGTTTAATAGATAAGGTGTATGTATTTGTTAGGAATTGCAGGAAATCAGTGGACATATTAATCACCTCTGCCCATGGCAGGGGGTTGGAACGAGATGGGCTTTAAGGTCCTTTCCAAACCAAACCATTTTATGATTCTGTGCTTTTATAAGTTTTGTGCACTTTGTGGGGGAGGTTTAGTTTAAAATTTAGGTGTTGGACAGATCTAGAAACGCAATGTCTCCAGTTTATTTTACTTTCTACACGTCAGGTGTGCCTGGGTCTTGGGCTGCCTTTTTGTAACCCCTTTGGAGGAGTTCTTGTCGTGGCTTTCACGTAGGGTAAAACAGCCCCAGAGACAAGTTTGCATGGGCTGAGGATCTCCTGAGTTGCACTTAATGAAAACATTTCCATCCTCTTACCAAAGAGTGTGGTGGCGTTGGGCAGATTTCTGTTCTGCTGAAGAACAAGGAATTAAACCCCCCAGCCCTAACAGGGTTGCTCATGTTGAGGGGTGCTGTGCTGCTCAGTACAGCAGGAGAGGAAGAGTTTGAGGCTGAGTTTTATTCTCTCCTAAGAATAAAAGTGTATTTCTGCTTATCAAAATATTAAAAAAGCTGACTTTAAGCAGAGGCTAATATGAAGGTTTATTGTGTATAGTACCTTGAGCATCCTTAGAGAACTTCCCAGGTACCAAACAGATGGATCCTTGGATCACATGTGGGTAAACTCCTTCTACAAACTTCTACTGCTTTTAGAAATAATGGTGTGTGGTCATACTGGTAGTAAACATATTTACTGCAGAACCTGACTAATCAAAACAGGGCAAGCAGATTCTTCAGCAGAGAATAAAGAGCAGCCCTATTAAAGAAAGCACACACAGGTTCTGTGTGCAAGCTGTAAAGTTACTGCCTGAACAAGTGCAAGGAGAGGTGGTAATTGGCAGTGATTAAGTTTAATTGATTCCCAGTTAGTCCATATCTCAGCAGAAGGCTGCACTGAAGCCTGGTGTTCTTCTGGGATAGCACCATGCCTGTTTCCACTGGAAGATGTGCAGATGTGAGAGGTTATTGTACACACAGAATGTGTGTGAAATGGGTGGAGTTCAGCTCACAGTGGAGTGCTCAAAAGCACCAGCAAAGGGAGGGCTCCCTGTGCCTCCAGATCCGGCTGGATCTGCTCCCAGAGCTGCAGCTGCTGCCACGGAGAGACCCAGCAGGAATCATCTCCCACTGGGTTTGGGTGTCTTCTGCTGGGGCTCAGCGTTCAGGGCTCCCTTTTGGGGGTGTTTGGATGCTCAGAGACCTGCAGGAAGTAGTCGAATTCATTCCAGGTGTTGGATGTTTGAGAGAGGTGCGTGTCTGGGCTTCTTCTGCAATCCCTGCTTAGAGACACTTCTTAGTGGCTTTTTTTGAAAACACTTCCAGAAAATACTTCCAATCAATCTGCCTTAAAGATATTTCTAATTAGGGAGTTTCACTGTTAAATAATGAAGTATTTCTTACAGCTTTGTAAACAGTTGGGGTTCATTTGATTGTCTCAGTGTGTATATGATATAGATAATAGATGTAAGTATAATAGAGATAGACGTAATATGGATATAGATCTATAGATGTATCTAGAGTTGGCAATAAGAGCTTTTGTTGAATTAACTCTGGACCCAGCAAGTGAACCCAGACCAGGTGGACTGAATATCCTGGTATATAAGACGAGGACAAACCAGGCAAATAATGACCTCTGGTGCCTGTTCCAGCCCTGTTGTGTGGTATAAACACTGTAATTCCAAAGGCAGGCAGGGTAGGATGGCTCCACTGGGTCCTGGCACGTCAATCACCCTGCAAAGGCTGCACTTGGCAGTGCCCAAACCCTGCTGCTGATAATCCTATTGACTCCCCAAGGCCAGGAGAGCACCTGGAGCTGAAGCAGTGGGAAAGGACACACTGGGATGTATCAGTCAGCATCACCATGGAAGAAGTCCATTTGTTTGCAGAGAAGGGCAAGGCCTGACACCTACCGCATTCACATGGGTTCTTCCATCAGCAGGTTAATAGGGCAGCAGGCTGTGAGTTCCCTCCTGCTCACAGGCTGGGCTGGGCCATTGAGGTGTGACAGATGGAAAAAGGACTGGGCAGGGGTCTGTGTGCAGTGGAGACCATCCTCCTCCAGAGGACTGCCAAACCTCCATTTTGCCTATTTATATGTAAATGTTTCAGAGGAAAAACAAGTTTTCTGCTGGGCAATTGTGCCTCTCCAGGTGCTGAGACTTGTTAAGCAGGTCGTAAAATGAAAGGCTTTTTCCAGCTTGAAGGATGCACCCAGTGAAAATACTTTAGGATTTGATGATGTCAGAGAATCCAGTCCTTCTTTTCAGTGTATAACATTAAAGCCTGCAGGTGCCTTTATTAAAACCACATATAGCTTAACAGCCTTGGCTCTTCAGCTGAAAATCAGGCTCTTTGTGAAAGATTGGAATGACTTCACATCACTGTTCCTTTTCTCTGCAAGCAGATGTCTGGTCTGAGTTTTGTGGGCCATTCAAGAAGTTCCCTCATAACTACAGAAAGAAAATTTTTAAGTTATTGTATCCCAGCACTTTTTATGTTGTGTGATGCCCATGGCATCCCAAAGGCTGAGGAGCATCTGTGGTGGGAGGGAGAAGGGTCTGAGGACCCTTAGGAGGTCTCTGAGATCATCAGTTCCAAACAGCAGCACAGCACCACAGTGTTCACCCAGGTGCCACAGCCACACTTCCAGGTGTGGTAATGCCACCCTTCCCTGTGACTCCAGCAGTGTCCTGGGGTGCCCTGGGTGTTCCCTGCAGTCCCTGACTGCTGAGACCCAGCACAGACATGTCTTTGGTTGAATGAGCTTCTCACTTAGGAGTTCACTCTTGAGGCCAAACACGGTGCTCTTAAAGGAGGTGAAAATGTGCTCTCCAAAGGGGCTGGTTTGGGGCAACATTTTCTGCTAGTTGTGAAACAGCAGCTGGGAGCTCAGAGGATCTCAAAGTTTGGGTCACTTCTAATAAGATGAGGATGTTGCTATTCTGTGTGAAGGGTAGGTTTGTGGGGTTTTTTAGCTTTCCAAATAAACACCTTGATTTTTGCAGTGATTTGCCTGTGGGGAGACGAAGGGAGGACCACGAATATCAATTGCATCAGTGTCTGCTCAACGCTCTTCAGAATGATTTTGTGTAATGCCCAGGGAACCTGTGGCTGTCTCATCCCTGGGGGTGTCCAAGGCCAGGTTGGATGGGGCTTGGAGCACCCTGGAATAGTGGAAGGTGTCCCTGCCCATGGCAGGGGGTGAGATGAAATGAGCTTTAAGGTCCTTCCATGCCTGTGAGCTCAGCACTGCAAATAGGATTTGTTGTTAGGAGGATTTAAGGTCATTACATCATCCCCCCCAATTTTTAAAGGTGATGACATAAAAAGGAGGTGTAAGGGTGAACTCCAGGCACCAAGTGATCCCTGCAGGCTTTTGGAGGAAAAGGAGCTCGTCAGGCTGTGTTTTGTCACGAGTTAGGTCCCATTTTGCAGTAGCTGTTTTGTCCAGTCGTGTATCCTCTGCACAAATACTTCTTGCCTTTTTTTCACTTCTCCTGATCTGTTTTTGTCTATTCCAATAGCAGATCCATTTAATCTTGTCAAGTCATGTCATGTTGTAGACTGCAAGAGAAATCCCTCTCAATAAGAGGCTTTCTGTGTTGGCCATGGGTTGGAGAGGCTGAGTGGTCCTGTGTGCATTTTCTGTCTGGAGCTCTTCACGTGTTAACAGGCTCGTGCTTGTATTTTACTTCACATGCTTTTTGATGTTTCTTTTCTCCCCTTTTTCATTGAATCTTTTTCTTTTCTTTTTGTTTTTTTTTTTTCCTTTGGTCCCCTTCTTTTTCTTTATTTTTATTCTCTTTTTTTTCTCTTCCCCTCCTGCTCTCTGGACGCAGCCAAACGCAAAGCTTGGAAACTAAACCGTGTTGGTAGCCTGCGAAATATTTACAGCAGCAGCAGCACCAACACCGAAGGAAACAAACCCACCCGCCCCAGATGGAAACCTCCTCTCTCCCCGTTTGGATCCCACTCTTCCAGAGCCCTGTGCCCTGCCCCTGCCCCTGCCCTGCCCTGCCCTGCCCTGGAAGGGAGCTGTGCCCCAGCATGTGTGTCCCACCCCGTGTCTGCAGCCGTTCCACCCGACCTTTCCGTCTGTCTGTGCCTTTTGCTTTGCCATTCCGTGTTCCTTCTGCCTTACTTAAATCTTGACCTTTCCCTCTAGTCGTGGAGTGGTGATGTTTAAATTACTTCAGGAACCCATTTTCTCCTTTTATTTATTTTTTTTTAAGAGATACATCTATATTTTCCCTTTCTCCGTGTGGGCACTGAGTGTAATATTTCCCAAGTTATTACAGTTTTTAAAAGTGTTAGTATCAGGTGTAATGATCTGTAGCCAAATACAATAGTGTGCCGTGACATTTAAGTAACAATCTTAATTTGTTTTGTGCAAGCCTTCTCCATAATGCTCTTTGCAGCTCTAATCCAGAGGCGAGACAGTGCCGGGTCATTTGCATGTGCTGCTCTTGCTTGTAAATTCTGGATATTGTTGTATTTCTAAAGGTCACCTGGTGCCAAAGTTCACAAATTGACTTACATTGCTTTTTTCCCACCCAAGACAGCCGTCATGCCTTTTGTGTAATAGCACATGGGATTTTATATATTTATTTCTGCCTCCCCACACCTCCACCTTCATTTGAACAACACAATTATAAACTGCTCCCCCCGCCCCCCCCTTTTTTTTTTTTTAAATATTTTTTATTACAAATGTCAAAGGTCAGAATTACTTGGAAACCGGGCAAGGGGAGAGGTGGTGGAAAAAACCCTCCACTGCCACCATCTCCAGCAGCCTGGAAGAGGGATGGTGTAAGAAACAGGGAATGCAAAATAGGTCACAACTCAGTAATCTCGCTGGAAGGGAGGGGGGTTTTCTTCTCTTCACTTAAGTGCGAACCAAATGGGTCAAGTAATGGCGAGCGCCTGCCCTAACACTAATTGACTTATTTTGGAATGATTATAACTGTAATATTTTTCTTAATGTCACTGTTTTCTGGGCTGTTGATTTTAGTGATTGCCAAGCAGTGGCATTAAATCTCTTGTAAATTTTAAATTGCAAGCTATTTCTGTAAACAAGTCCCTCTGTTCACATCCTGGTCATTAACCTTTGGTGATTTATATCACCTTCCTTTTTTTGCACAATTACAGCTGGTTGCTCTCCCTGCCAAACAAAGTGTGGGCAGGAAACAAAACTGGGATTTTATTCCAGCTTGTTAAGGCAGCTTTTTTAAAGTATAATTTTATACTGTTTCTCAGTCTAAACCTAAAACGATTACCTTTCAGAGCTGCTAAACTGTCTTTTTTGTTCCTTTTCTTGTCTTTTCAATACAAAATGAGAAAAAATGATTGTCAGACAGTCATAAGTTTTGGTTGGGGGTTTCCCCCTGCACACTTTCCTCTTTAATCATTTTTTCATTTTCCATATATTTGCTGGGTTTTATCTCCCAGCCCAATTTTTCTTCTAACCAGCACGTTTGTTGTTCCAGGTTTACTGCTTGAGAAGCCTGAGATTTTTATATCTGCCTGTTACTGAACTGCAGCAGGGGAACAAATATATGGAATTCCCTTGTGTTTTACAGACAAAGAGTTTTTTTAGAGCCTGTCTAGTTTGAACATCTTTTATCACACTGATCAAACTAAGTATCAAAGGCACCTTCCTATGGGAACGTGGTCCTGCTGGCCATGGCCCAGAGAGCTCTGAGGCACAGAGTGAAATTCTAAAATGAGGCAAATGAGTCTTTATTTGGATGTTTTCTCCCCACTGAAGACTGGAGGTTCCATGCTCTCCATGGCTTTGAGCTGGTGCCTTGAGCCTTTGTGTGAGACATGCAAATGTCGAGTTAATGAGCATTGTAGGTATTAAAAGCCACATGTTTAGATAATTATGCCTTCAAAAAAGAGAACGATGATGGGAAATGACAGTCCAGGATAACAAATCTGCTTTGGTGCTTGGCTCGTGTTTGCTCACTTGCACCTATTTACACACCAGGAGTGGTTCCATCATGTGCAGTCCAGGCTCCAGAAGCTTGGAGCAGAAAGCAGCCTCTCCAGGGACTTTTGTCCTTGCCCACCTGGCCCCCCCCTCCTGTCAGGTGGAAAGGAACTAAAAATGTCACAGCTCTGTCCTCCATCAGTTTATTTTATCAGTGTGAGGAGTCCTACTTTCACTAAGTTTAGGATTTGCCCGAGCCGTAGTTTTCAGATTTTTGGGGGTTTTCTCTTGGGAGCCACTGACCAGTGAAACAGCCCCACCTGCTCCCTCTTACAGGCAGTTTAAGGCTTTAAGCAACGCCTTCATTCTCCGGGGGAAGGATATGCAGTGTCAAGGAGTTGTGCTTGAAACAAATCCCACTCTGGTTTTAAGACCTGCTGGAGTCACTTGTGCCTGCTATCATTTCAGTATTAATAAAATACAGAATTATTCCTCTTTTGTGAACAGATTCAAGGCCGGGTTGGACAAGGCTTGGAGCAACCTGGGCTAGGGGAAGGTGTCCCTGCCCTGGAACTGGATGAGCTTTGAGGTCCCTTCCAACCCAAACCATTCTGGGATTCTGTGATTTTATGATTTTGCAGCAGAGAGGAAAGGATCATCTTTATGGAATTTAATGTCTGTGCTCTGCATAAAGATACTAAATCTTCATTTTTCCACTCTTCACAATTACATATGTGATTTCAAACAGTGCTGAGTTGGGTTTGCCAGACACTGATGAGCAGCTTTTAGTCTGGCTGTTCATTAAGCCCCAGACTGCCTTTGGTTTCAGAGCTAGTGGTGCTGTTGCTGCCATGGTGTGTGCCTGTGCAGGAAGCTATGTCCTGTATAAACTGAGTTTTTAAAGTGTTTTTCCAAGTTTTGGCACCCAAATAAAACAGCAAGGCCATATGGCAGGGGGGGTTCAGTGCCTTTTGTCACCAGTTTGTCACTCGTGGGCAGCAACATAAAGGAGTATAAAATTCTTCTTTATCAAGAGCTGTGGGCGAGCCACAGCAGAGCTCTATTGTCCTGATAGGGTTGATTTTCAAAACTAATTAGATTTAGACACTGGGTTTGGAAAGGGGAGAGAAGTATTAGCATAGCCATGCCCAGTGGGACATGGCACAAATATTTCCTTAATTGAGGCTGCTAATAAACATACTTGTCTGCCAACTTACAGGGTAATTTACACCAAGTGGCAAAAGGTAAGGGAAGCTCAGGCTGTCCAGGGTGTAAATAACACGTGCCTGGGTTGTAAACAGAGTGCTGTGAACATCTCCCTGTGCTGGCAGAGCAGCTCTGGGTGTGGGGATGGGGCTCGGGCAGAGGGGACCTGACATGGGGCTTACTGGGGCAGGCTTGGGTGGGATTCAGGCTGTAACCTCAGCCCTTGGAGAGGCTTCAGGTGCTGCCCTTGACTTGCTGTTTCTGGGAAGGGTCTGAGTGGCATCACCCACCAGACGTGTGTGTGGTGAGTTCCTCCTGGCTAGCACCAGCACCCTCTGATGACAGCTATGATGGGCAAAGATACAAATGCACAGTCTGGCTGGCTTGGAAGCCAGAACATTCATTTATTTAATAAGTTTTATTCCGTTCTGGTTCTGGCAAAATATCCCTGCTTGCCTATGAGAAACACCCTAAGGCTGGCAAGTCTGTTTTATACCCATGAAAATGGTTGTACTTGATGATCTTGGTGGTCTTTTCCAACCTGAATGACACTATAATTCTGTGATTCTGTGAAAAATAGAATTCTGTTGTTGTTGTTGTTGTTGTTGTTTAGAGGCCAGCTTTTGGGATGGGTGTGCTGGGTGTGATTTCTCACTGTGCAGAGCCTGGCAGAGAGCAGCCCTTGCCTTTCTGTGCTGCAAGGTTGGACCGGGTGATCCCTGAGGTCCCTTCCAGCCTGGTAGTCTGTGATTTGGTTTGAACTGTGCTTGTTCAGGCACTGCAAGGTGTCCGTGGCTATTCACACAGTTCTTAATGTTGAGAAAAAATTAGGTTGGAAGTGGAAATTGCAATCAAAGTGATTCATGCATGTTCTTTAGGAAGCTCTTGCAAGATACCAAGTCATAACTGCTTCTGGACATGTGTTTTCCCTACGTTTTCATAGACTTAATTGAGTTCTCTGGAAGAAGTTACAGACTAATTGTATCCTGTAGTCATTTTCAGTGTAGTTTTCTCTGTGTGAGCTGTGTCACACACCACAAGCACAGGCAGTGAGGCTGTGCCCAGATGTTTGTTTTCTCTTGCACAATCCTTTGCTTCCCAGGAATTGTCACTCTGGTTTTCCAGAAGTGGGGAGGGATTGTGGACAAGTCTGGCTTTTGGCAGAGCAAAATAAATGAGAACTTGGGTTAAATGCAGTAACTTGATGTGGAAGGATGATGGTGAAAAAGAGTGTCATGGAATCCCAGAATGGTTTGGCTTGGGAGGAACCTCAGAACTCACCCAGTGCCACCCCCTGCCATGGGCAGGGGCACCTCCCACCACCCCAGGGTGCTCCAACCTGGCCTGGGACACTCCCAGGGATCCAGGGGCAGCCACAGCTGCTCTGGGCACCCTGTGCCAGGGCCTGCCCACCCTAAGCAGTGGTGTTGTGTAACCCTTTGGTGGTGTTTGATGACTCTGGTGGTGATGGGGAAGTTTCCCTAAAATTCATGGAGTGCATGGCCACTTCCACTAAGAGAAAAAAAATCCTTTATGCTTTAGGTTCCATGTCATAACAATATCAATTTCGGCTCATTTCCCATCCCAGCCACCCCTTGCCACTCTAAAAGAAAATGCAAAACAAACAACAAAACAACAACAACATTTCAGGCATCTCCTGTTGGTAATAACTTCCAAATGGGAGTCAGTGGCAGCTGGTTCTTCTCACTTTAACCCTTCCTCTGCTGCCCTTCCAGGAAATAATTGATGACTGATTGGCCCATTAACCTTTTTTTTTAAAGAAAAAAGTTTGACAGCCTGGACTTGTGTAATGAGGAGGGATTCCTGGTGAAATCAGGCTGATGGCTGAGTTGCTTGCCCCTGAGGATGCAGAATTAGCCCCGCGGGGCCTCGTCTGCATAGAAACTGGACACAATTAGTGTAATATCCGGTGTTATTAATGTAGTTTGGAGTAATTGGGCAGGTTGATTTCGACAGGTTGATGGTGCTAAAATACTATTATAGTGGTCCTTTCCATGAGTAACTGTTAAACACAGAAAACTGTTTAATAAAATTTTGTGATTGGGCTCACAGGGATTTAAATAGCACAACCTGTAATTTGGCTGAAGAGTCAGTGATAATTCCATCCTGCTGCTGGGTTCTCCTGTCCCCGTGTGAGGGGCTGAGGGTGGGCAGGCTTGCTCCCTGTCTTTGGTAGGCACTGCTGCTTTGTTTCACAGGGGAGCTTAGGAACAGCAGACTGGTGTGTGTGAGCAGGGAGTGTGTTGGGGAAGGGTCTTCCACTGACACAGCTTTTTAGGGCTCATGGTGTCCCCCCATGAACACTCATCCCCACATTCACCACTGAGCTCTGTCTCCAAGTGCCACAATCGGGTGCTTTTCAAACACCTCCAGGGGTTTGGTTCCACCACCTCCCTGGGCAGCCCCTTCAATGCTTCACAAGCCTTTCCATGAAGAAGTTTCTCCTGATGTCCAATCTAAATGATCCCTGTCCCTCCTGAGGCCGTTCCCTCTGCTCCTGCCCCTGTTCCCTGGGCACAGAGTCCATCTCGCCCGTCCTGGCAGGGACTTGCAGAGCCTCCTTTTCTGCAGGCTGAGCCCCCCCAGCTCCCTCAGCCCCTCCTGCTGCTCCAGCCCCTTCGCAGCCCCATTCCCTGCCCTGCACACACTCCACGACCAGTATCTCACCTGGGCACCCCTGTGTGTGATCACCATTATTGAATGGGAGATCAGAGGGGTCAGTGATGCTGCAGCTTGGCTGGGCAAAATTCCTTCAGGGTCTGGAATCCTAAAGCTGGGAAGTCACTTCATACTGAAAAGCAGGGCTGGACTGGTAGTAGTGCAGAGACACTCTCTAATGCACACCGTACATGTTGTTGAGTGTTAATTATACACCCTGTATTGAAGTTGTCACTCCTTGGGAGGTCAGCCCTGCCAGTGCACTGAGGAGTCCCTCTCATTGTCCTCTTCTGGGTCTCAGCGTCCATACAGGGTCTTGTCCCTGCTTAAGAATGAGGAAATTCTACCTTAAGGTGGCAGAATGACCATTTTCTCTGTCAGGCAGCTCCTGCAGTTCATACCAGACCTTTGGCTTACGTGGGAGTGGTGGGTGATGAGGTGTAGAGGACCTTCACTGTGTCATCCTGCAAGGGACAGTGCACAGGACTGAGCAGAATTTCATTTATTGTGGAGCAATTCCTCTCCTCTTCCTCAGGAACTCCTGAGTGCTCTCTTTGATGAACAAAGCTTTTCCCTTATTTATTCATAGCATTTTGGGTGATGATTCTACCTGGTTTTTTGTAACACAGTGCTGCTAAAGTAGAAAAGTAGTTGTGGCTGTGCAGCTGGATCATTCATCTTCAGCCCAAAGGAATGACACAGAGCTGTGTCAGGGTGGGTTTGGGATGGCTCTCAGGGAAAGGCTCTTCCCTCAGAGGGTGGTGGGCACAGCCCCGAGGCTGCCAGAGCTGCAGGAGGGTTTGGACAACGGCACAGGGACAGGGTGGGATTGTTGGGGTGTCTGTGCAGCGTCAGGAGCTGCACTGGATGGTCCTTGGGGGTCCCTTCCAGCTCCAGACATTATGTGATTCTCGTTTGCCACTTATTCCACACAGTGTTTTTTAGTAAACCTGCTGCTTCAGGTGCTTTCCTGCACCTGAAAATCAGCTCCAGCTCCGTGTTCATTCGCACCTCGAGGTGCTGACGTGGAGTTTGTCCAAGCCAGGCTCTTGTCCTCCAGGCTGGGAAGGTGGCTGGCAGTGCTGCCTCTGAAGCCCCTGCTGGGTTTGTCACTGCTCTGTGCACGCCTGGGGATGCTGAGGGGACAGGGTAGTTCGTGGCTCTGAATGTATATAAAGTCATTACCAGACAAAATGCTCCTTCTGAAGCTCATTATGGCTGATGTTCACCAGACTTTTGTGCTCTATTATTCTTTTCTTTCATGCCTCGTGCCAGCCCTTCCCAATTCCACTTGCTCTGTTTTTCAGCTTCCTTGAGTTTTTTAATTTGCCATTGGTGTCCCATGTGTAGGTGGAGTGTGTGTCCATTTATTTCAGCTCTGCTGGTATTTCCTTGTGCTGCTCCTCTGGCCTGAATATTTGTCCTTCTCCTGCAGTAGCCCTAAGGATATTTCACTGACCCTCTCCGCAGCCTTCTCAGATCATTTTCTCATCTCCCATGTCGAACGTGAATGTTGAATAGGTTGAACTGATTTTAATCCTGTATTATATCCCAGTGATTATTATTATTATTATCCCACTATTTATGCTGTAGAGGAGAAAGTGTACACATCTGCTTTAATATATCTGTGGATGTAAAAACTGCTTGAAAGAAGAGGGTAAATTGTTACTCTTTCTGTGTTGTCAGCTCTTTAAAGTCCATCTTTTATTTTGTTTCACACTTTGGTTTTTACATTATGTAGCTCTTAGCACCTCAGGTTTAAATCTGAACAGTGCTTGTTGGCCACGTCATGTTTGAGAAGGGTACAGACTCCACTGACCTCACAAACCAGGACCTGAATATTGGCCCAAACCAGCCCTTTGTCTGCATAACCTTTGGAGGGCAAAAGCAGAGGATCCACACGTGGTTTGTGGTGCCTCGTGCAGGATCCAGGCTCAGACCTCAGACCTGCATTTGCCTGTTACAGAATCCCAGAATGGTTTGGGTGGGAAGGGGCTTTAAAGCCCACCCAATGCCACCCCCTGCCATGGGCAGGGACACCTCCCACCAGCCCAGGCTGCTCCAAGCCCCGTCCAACCTGGCCTGGGACACTTCCAGGGATCCAGGGGCAGCCACAGCTTCTCTGCCCACCCTGTGCCAGGGCCTGCCCACCCTCCCAGGGAAGAATTCCTTCCCAATATCCCACCTAAACTGCCCTCCTTCAGCTTAAAGTCATCATGTTATGTTGCAGAAATTCTCATCAGCCACACTTGTTTGGACTAATTGTCAGTATCTTTAAATTAACCATTTCTTCCTACTGCACTTTCTTTGTTCAGAGCAAGAAGAAAACTTTGAGTTTATCATCGTGTCTCTCACGGGCCAGACTTGGCACTTTGAAGCCACCACCTATGAGGAAAGGGACGCCTGGGTCCAAGCCATAGAGAGCCAGATCTTGGCCAGTTTACAGTCTTGTGAGAGCAGCAAGAACAAGGTATGGTACACAGAATAACTCTGGAAACAGCCAGGGGATCGGGGGGAAGCAAAACCAACAACTGAATGTCAGACCTTTGCTCCTGGAGAAACGTGTGTTACACCCACAGCAGGGTTGGGGCTTCCTGGGGGAAGTGTGGCCTCAGAGGAGCAGCTTTCCACCTTGAGATCCTTTTGTGTGATGGCAGAAGGAATATTTAAAATCTGAGCTACCCTCAGCCAGTGCTCATTTGTGGAAGGGCAGCAGACCTCCTGCATCTCAAGTCAGTGTGTCTGTAAGTGCTTCCCAGCTAGAGAGCAGGGTGCTGAGTGGTGGCTGAGGGAGGAAACAGGCAGGAATCCTTCAGTCCTGTACATCCTGTAGTATTACCCACCTGACAGTTGTTTTCATGATTTTTTTTATTGCAAGGAGGAGACTCATATTTTGAATTTAATGCCTGCTTTCCTTGCCCTGATGTGCCAGAGCAGATCAAACACCAGTCATTACCATCATCATAATGTAATTTACTTCCCATTTTGTGTTTAAAAAAATGTATTTATTTCCAATATACATTTCTGAGATGGAGGAAAATCACAGCTTTACATGTTTTCTTGCCTTTGGTGGACTCACAATCAGATGTGTGTTGTGGGTCCACAGAAGAGGAAGCTTGTACATAACACCCACATAAAAGTGTTAATTAAAAAGAGGATAAATGGTGGCTGGTAAGTGGCTCAGAGAGGTTCTGAAGAAGAGCTGGCTGGCACAGCTGTTGGACAGGTTTAGGAGGTGTCCCATGGAGGAGGCATCTCCATCCGCAAGACCTGGTCCGTGTCCTGTTTAGATCAGTTCATCTCCAAGCGTCCCAGTTGTCTTCTCACAGAGCCCTGCAGACACTCCAGTTGGGTAGAGCTGAGCTGTCTGTATGTCGTGACAGTCTCCCCAGGGCCAGGTGGGGGTCACTGGCAGGTCGCCGTGGCCAGAACCCCGGTGGGAGCAAGGGGTGAAATCTTGACCTTTTCCTGATAAAAAGGTTCCAGCCGCTTTTGCCAACCACCCCTTAGTCTTCATTAGCAAGAGCATCAATACAAGGAATTGATCTTAGGAAATACTGTCCTTCTCTCATTTATCTCCAGAGGCAGACCTGCACTGTGAGGGGGGCACACTGCCCAGCTCTGTGCAGGTCCCCCGTGTTGGAATCCAGGCTGGAGCCCCCAGAAGTCCTGGAAGTGCCAGGAGGTGGCTGTTCCTGCAGGGCACATGAAGGGCTGTGGCTCCTGCCCGTGTTCCTTGGCCCTGGCTGCTGCTGCTGCCCAGCTGCTCGGGGTCTCTGCTCACCCCTGACCCTTCCCTCTGTCCCCACAGTCCCGCCTGACGAGCCAGAACGAAGCCCTGGCCCTGCAGTCCATCCGGAGCATCAGAGGCAACTCCCACTGCGTGGACTGCGAAGCACAGAGTGAGTGCAGCCTGACCTGGGCACCCCGACCTCCTCCCCGTGGCCAGGGCTCGGGTGGCACCCACCACGGGCTTTGTCCTGCCTGGTTTGACACCCCAGATACCCTTTGCATGTTTCTTCTTCATTATGGAGTTTGCTTAATCAGACTTATTTGATGTTAGTTTATCCTTGTGCATCCTAATTTGTTCCCCTTGTTGTTTCACTTGCCACTTTAAATGTCAGCGTTTCTGTAGCTTCCTTTGAAGAAAAGGGAAAAAGTTTGCCTCTTGACATCAGTTCCTTCCATTTTCCTTCTCTGAGGGCACATGTGCCATGGTAATGTTTTCAAAGAGGCAGAACTTGATTGGTCTTTCTTTGGTTTCCTTTTTTAGGGTTACTTGTCAGAAGAAACCAAAGTCATTGCTCATTATATCTGGATACTAGAAAACTGATTTGGGATTATTTTTTTCTTCCCCTTTGTGTTTCTTTCCCTTTTTTTTATTTTTTAAAACATATACTTAGTGTTCAGAAGAGTGTTCTCAAGAATACTTTGAGCTGTGGTTCACCTCACTAACCCCGGCTCAGGTCATTATTCTGGTGCTCTTTAGTTCCAGAGGTTTGTAACAAAGCCACAAAAAGGAAGTTCTCTTGCTCCAAAGCAATTAGTTGTGGGAGCTGAAGGACTGAGAACTTGTGCATCTTTATTTCTTTGATATTTGGAAGTCAGAACTTTTCTTGCGATTTTTACACGTTTAAAATGGAAAAATATTCATTTATTTGGGTGTGTATGTGTATGTATCTTTTTTAAGATCTGCTGTTCAGGATTTTAACTAGTGGTCTGAGCCCTTCTGGCATCCCAGTTTCAAGTGGACACTGGTGCAGAAGTGCAGGTGCTTTTGCCCAGTTTGGTCTGATCCCCTCGAGGGTGACCCAGCCCATGATGAACGAGGGACAGGGGGGCCCTGGCTGGTGTTTTAACCCCCCCAGCCCAAAGCCACTCTTGGTTGTGGAAGTTCCTGCACACTGACCTGGGGGTCCTTGGGACGTCCACCAGGGCTTTGCTGTGGGGCAGGGCAGCTGGGTGATGGTGCTGTGGAGGAGAGGGCCAGGTCTGGGGGGGTGTGGGGGGGGGGGGTCTGTAGGTGTGTATGGGGTCTGTGAGTGTTTGGGATCTGTGAGTGCACTGGGGTCTGTGGGTGTATGGGATCTGTGGGTGTGTATGGGGTCTGTGCATGGGATCTGGGGGTGTATGGGGTCTGTGGGTGCACTGGGGTCTATGGGTGTATGGGGTCTGTGAGTGTGCATGGGATCTGGGGGTGCACTGGGGTCTATGGGTGTATGGGATCTGTGGGTGTGTATGGGGTCTGAGTGTGC
>VXAU01004331.1:279010-314234 GCA_013399695.1 Formicarius rufipectus | reverse complement strand
CAGTCTCTTCAGCTCTGGGTGGCGTTTTCCTAGACCCTCCTAAATAGATATATTTTATATCTATGTATTTTATAAATTTTATAAATATGTATATATTGGGGGGGTTAATTTGTTCATAAAACATGCAGTCCCTTCACTGCAGGCAACTTCCCACACCCACACACATCCTCCTGGTGCATCTGTGGTGCATCTCAGCTGTCCCCAGCCATGCACATCCCCCAGGATTGATGCAGCCAGGCTGGATGTGTAATCAGGGAAATGACTGTGCAAGAAAGCAGCATCTTTTTTATTCCTTTCTATTTTCTGTGCCCATTTCAGGCAGGTTGATTTCCAGCCAGGTTCTCCACGGGTCAAGCTGGCCACCCGTGCGTGGTGCCAGCAGGAGGGACGTGCCAGGAACATGTTGCTGGGAGAGGGCAGGGTGGGACAGCCCATTTTGGCAACACTCTGTGGTGCAGATTTTGAAGGGGGATGATGTTGGAATCCTAACTGGGACTGTTTGTAGTTTTAGAGTTGATTTACACCCTCTTTGACTCCTCTTGCCATTTAACCTTCCTAATTTTAAGGCCACTATCATTCCTTTGGAAAAAAGTGAGATATTTCCAAAGTGATGTATTTTAGAGTGCACACACAGCACAGAAGAGGTGAAGCTCAGCCTGCTGCTTTTCCTGCAGGGCTTTGCTTTATTCCCTTCTCCCTCTTCCTTCCCTGCCTGGCAGGTCCTCCCACACCCCCCGCTCTCCTGTGGAACACTTCTGTAGTTTGCGTTTCCAGAGCCAGATGTTTGGGAGCAGAGCAGTCGGAGATGTTGCCATCCCTCAGCTCTATTCAAGAGCCATCAATCTTCCACTTCAGAGTTCTCATTCTTCCTCTTTCTAGAGCTCTTTGCCTCTTCAGCACTTGATGCAGCACTTTGTTTCCCAGGGAATTGCTGCCCTGGTGGATGTTATTCCAGCAGCAGCAGAGTGCTGCCAGCATCCCAACCCTTGGGCAGCTTCCAGCTAAAGTTAGTCAGAGTTCTTATTTCCAGCGCAAGAGGCAAGGCAACGTGCTCTTTAGGTGCTGGAGTTTTTGCCAAAGATCTGCAGGCAGCTGGTGGTCCCTTTTTCCAGAGCACTCTCTCTGTCTGGAGGAGCCACTGAAGGGAATTAAATTGCTTAGGCAAACCCAGCTAAATTTCTGGATTTTGGGTCTTCCAGTCTTAGGCAGATGAGAGGATAAATACACAGAAATATGTCACACCTTTGAGGTACCTGGAAAATGTGGAACATCATGTCTTTGCTGCTGTAGAAGAAAATAGGGAGGGCTTAAAAACAGAGAATCTTATCATGAGTTTTCCAGGTAAGGAATCTGATCACTTACTCTGGGGTATTGTATATTTGAGAGCCAAACACCCAAGTAGTGATTTGGACAATCCCGTCTTACCCATCATGAGATAGTTTTATATACAGAACAGGAAAAGGAGCTCTCAAGGAATAGGAAAGTTGCAGACTTTTCTCTCTCTACTGTGACTAAAGATGCCTTCACCTCTGCTGCTTTCCCTGGCTCATCTGCTCCTCCCTGCAGGGGTTCCCTCTGCTCAGCCCATCCTGCCCCTGCTGAGCTCAGATTTGACGTGGCAGAGCCTTTCACCAGTTTCCTGGGATGCAGGGGGGTGAAGGAGCCAGTGGGGAGAGGTTCTTCTCCTGATTGTGGTCAGTCTGATTGAGGGGCAAGGCAGAGTGGGGAGGAGGCTCTGAGGGGAGGGCAGGGCCAAACATTTTGGACAATATGGACAGCTGAAAATGGTGATCTGGATATATTCAGTGATGCTGAAAAGCTCACATTTTGATTGACAAATGGTAAACAAGTAAAAGAGGTGGAAATAGCTTTATAGCACTTCTGGCTGCAGTGAGAGGGCTTTTTCCTGCTTTTACCATCAAACTTGGATGTCCATTCTGGAGCAGAGCCTGCCATGTGCATGTAACCCTCGTGAGCATTCTCCAGTTCAGAATTGCTCTTGGCATCAGCAGGAAAAGGGGGCTGGTTTTGTATCATCTTCTTAAAAGAAGGAAAACCCACATTGAACAGTTAGAGCTTGTCAACCACGTGTGGTTCCTTTGGGATGAGTTGCTGGGAACCATTTCCACTCTGTGACAAGTTCAGCCCTGGCCTTGCCTGATTTGCCACCCTCACACTCAGCTGTGTGTTGTCACATTGCTGAAGTTCAAAATAGTGTCTGGGCACAATTTCTTGGTTATGTCTTTGGTGAACTCCAGTGGTACCACCTGGGAGGGCCTTTCCAACCCAAACCATTCTGTGGTGCCCTAAAGTAGGGGAATATTTAAAGAATTTATTCAGTACAAAATACACTGGGTATGCTTCAAGTGGATGGGTCTTTGGGAGGGAGGTCAGGTCCTTAACATCAGTTCTGTCAGAGTAATTGGAGTAGTATATATCAGTATTTTATTCTCTTGCCTCGTTCTGAGCTCTTAGAGCTCATTGCACTTCTGATTTTTGTGAGGATAACCCTGGCCTTTGCAGGTCAGGGATTTCATTCAGAGTCACAGGTTGCAAATTTTAAATTACCATCTGCTGTGTGTAAGTTTGTACCAACAAATTGCTATTTTGGGTTTTTTTAGTGTGTTTCAGATACACCACAGGCTCCCCCAGTGGCAGAACGGCACTGGAGGTGATCTGAAGATATGCAGGAAATAGTTTTGTCTTGGTTGTCATCCCCAAACCTTGGGAAGCGTGGCAGAAGTTTGGGCTCACCTTTTTTTTGAGATCTGAAATGCTATATATGTGTAATATATGTAGATGTTACGTAATATAAATGTTATATATAGATATAGAATATAGATGGTATATTATCTACAGTATAAGACTTGTTATGCACAGAAACTTCTAAACAGAAGATGCATTTTTCTGCTCAAGTGGAGCAAGATGGGGATTTTTCTTGCTGGGGACATTTTTAGATTTCTAAGGACTGACTGAAAAATGTCAATCAATGAATCAGAGCCCCACATTGAAATGTGGGACTTTGCAAATAAAATTACCTGTTTTCCTTTCTTGTTTTTTGTCCAAACGTGACATAGTAAAGATCTGGGAAATGTTCTGTTTCCACAAATCTTGGCTGCCAAAAACAAGTTTTCCGTTATAAGTTACACAAAGTTAAAATGGGTCTTTGGATGAGATTTTCCTGAATGGGAAGTAATTCTGGAAATTCATTTTCTATCAGCTCTAAATTTTATTTGGATAGGAATGAAAACTGCCTGCCCTCTTCATTAATTACCATTTTCCTGCTTGGCATTTGGGGTAGTTCTTTGGGATGCACAGGTGTGGAGGGCAGATCTGTCAGCAGGGGGAGAAAAAGACAACAACCGTTTCCCCTCATATGTTTCCAATTGCTTTGAAAAGGGGTGTTTGTTGGAGAGGGGGTGACTCCTGCAAATCTGGGTTTCAGTTCCAGGGGGCAGTGGCAAAAGGGTTGAACCATGTTGGGAAATGGAATTTCCCGTCTTGAGTCAGGTCTGTCCCAGCCTTGTCGTTTGTGGGGCTGTTTTGGGGGGGTGGAATCCCTCTGCCTCAAGCAGCAGAACTGGGGGGCTGTTCCAGGGGTCACATTTCCATCCCGGTGTTGATCTCAGAGTTGGGAACAGCCCCCAGAGCTGTCAGGGTGTAAGAGCCACGTGTAGCTGATGATATGGGTGGTATCGAGGCAGCTGATGTTCTCAGCAAGAGAGAATGTTGTTGTTGTTGTTTTTCTTCATTTATTTAGTAATTTATTTGTTGGGGAGGTGTTGTTTTTGTGGTTTTTTTCCCCTGCTAATTGGCTGTGAGCAGCTCTGGATCCCCAGGGAGAGCCTTGCTCCTCTGCTTCATCACCCACTGCCCACCACTGCCATTGCATTTTCTTTGTTTCTCCTTTCCTCTGTAATGCATAGTTTTCTTTTGACTGGAGGTGGAGTGATGCACCTTTTGAGAGAGACACTCCACTTTATTTTATTTTGCTCCTCGAGGGTTTCTCAGGAGGGTTGGGATCTGCACTGACCCTACCCGAGTCCTCCCGGCTGCGCTTTCGGGCAGGACACCCCTGGAGCCACATCCTTTATCCCCGAGCATCACCTGGAAAGCTCTGCTGGCTGTTGCCATGTCCTAATGGCTCGTGTCTCTTGCCCTGCAGACCCTGACTGGGCCAGCCTGAACCTGGGTGCCCTCATCTGCATCGAGTGCTCGGGGATCCACCGCAACCTGGGCACGCACCTGTCGCGGGTGCGCTCGCTGGACCTGGACGACTGGCCCCTGGAGCTCATCAAGGTGATGTCTGCCATTGGCAACGAGCTGGCCAACAGTGTCTGGGAGGAGAACAGCCAGGGCCACGTGAAGCCCTCTCCAGACTCCACCAGGTGGGTTTGCTGGCCCCGGAGGGCTGCGTGGCACGGCTGTTTCTGAGCTGTGTGTGTTTGTGTCCTCACTGCGTGCCCAGTGTCAGAGAGGGGGTGACCCCGTTACCTTTCCCCTCTTGTGAAGGCTTGCCCAGCAGCTGGGCAGTGTTTCTGTTCAGGTGACCACCACAAAGCAGCGGGAGGTGGCACCCTCCTGCCTGGCTCTTCCTCAGGCTGAGTTACCCTGTCGTGTGTCCCTTTGTCTCGGTCAGCCACAAAGTTCCTGGCTCTTGGACCATCACTTTGTGATTAACAATCTGCCCTCACAAGCTCAGGCTCACTCAGGAATTTGTTCCTGGCTGTTGGGTCCTTGGGTTCTCCTCACAGATGTTCAAAGTCCTGCTCACTATGGACTTAATTACTGCTTTTGATGTGATTTATGTGAACCATGAGCTGGTGGGGAGGTGTTTCCTGGGAGAACAGCCTTTTGCCTACCTCTCGTAGCTCCACACAGTGAAAATCTTTCTGTGATTCATTGTTCTACCACAACTTAAAGGTTTTTATGCTTAATTTATGTGCTCAGCATCAAAGAAAGATGTCTGGAAAATACTTTGGTGATTTTAGTAGATTTGAGGTAGCTGGTTATAACATTTTGGCTTGGGGGAAGCAGAGTGTTCCCTGGCAGGGAGTCCAGGCAGGAGAAAGACCTGCTGGACCAGCCTGCTCAGCTGGGCCAGGCTTGGGAGTTGCCTTCAGAAGGGTGTTTTGGGGGCTCCATCCCAGGGTGGAGGCTCAGCCCTCAGTGTCACCTCCTGCACATGGGGGAACTCGGAGGGAACTGTGCCCTGATTTTGTTGATGTGTCTCTCAGGATCCTGCTCTTTCCAGGTGGAATGACAAGAGTACCTGGGCCACCTCCTGGGGTGCAGGGTGGGGTTTGTGCTCCTGTCTGTGATCAAGTCAACTGTTCTTGTTGCATTATTTCGTTAGCCCTGAAAAATGAATTTGTGGTGCCACCTTTGGTTCATCTTCGAGAATGAAGCCACTGCATTAATCAGGCTACTTAGATGAGTGACTGCATCTGAAAGTGCTCAGGGAGACCTGGGGAGAGGGTTTGTTCTCACACAAAGGGGATTTCTGCTGTATATGTGTGTTTTATGAGTGATTTCATCAGGCAGATTGAAATGAACTTTCAGTCATTAGTATTACTGTAATCCAGAGATCTCGTGTTCTTGCACCTGGCAGATACATGTTGCTCCTCACTGCTGAGGGGAGCTGGGGAGATGCCTCAGTTCTAAATACTTGCAAGGAAAGGCTTACAATCAATTGGTATTTTATTAAAAAAAAAAAAAAAGAGAGAAAAAATCACATTATTTTAGGAATCATATAATAAGCATCATGAAAAATCTAAAATCCATGTGACTGTGACAAAAAGAGTACCATCCATCTGAATTAAACAATTAATTTGGGATTGAGTTTTACTTATAGAAAATCAACTTTGTTCTCTTTGTATTTCATGCTGAGGGCTTATTTTAATTCTCCTGCTTTGTTTCTGTACATCTTCGTGGTTAAATTCAGCTGCTTGTCCCTGCCATCACTGCACTCTCCTTCCTGCACTGGAACATTTTGGGACAAAAAGATTCATTTTGTTAATAGGGATTTGCAGCTCTGTGTCCAAGTGCTCACTTGTGTGATGGAAGAGGTGCTGGAAGAAGTAGAATTAAGATGATGTGAACATTTTCCCACAAAGCAGCTGTAGTCCTGCTTTGCTGCTCCCATCCCTCTGCTGTTTGCAGCGGGGGCTGAAATGAGGTTTTTCACACAAATACCACAAAGCTCTGCTTTTTCCAAGTGTGTGCCTCCTTTTGTGCTTCCCTTTGGTCTCTGCCAGCATCACAATCCTTTTGTCCAAGCTGTGGCAAGAAAATAAGTTCAAGTTCTTCAGGTAGAAGTTGTGTGTGCTGTTTGGAGCTTTGCATGAGGAATCCTTTTGGAAGCAGCTAAAATGGACCTGAAAGGAGGGTTAAACAACCCCTCTCTTCTTGTTGTTTGGGGTTTGGAGGGGATAGATGCAACTGGAGCTCAGGGACTGGGAGAGAGGCAAGAAAGTAAGTGAGAAGAAATAATTTGGGGAGCTGAGATTTGGAGTTCTGGTAGAGAAGGGATGGAGGGCAACCAAGGATGTTTGGAGATTAGGGAAGATTGAAGGATTTAGCAAAACCCCTTCCGAAGGGGAAGAGAGCTGAGAGCTGGTGGGGAGTAGGAAGGGTCTCCAGGAGAGCCACTGAGGGACTTTGGACAAGGGTGTGGAGGGGCAGGACAAAGGGAATGGCTTCCCACTGCCAGAAGGCAGGGAGAGGTGGAATAGTGGGAAGAAATCCTTCCCTGTGACTGTGGGGAGCCCCTGGCACAGGGTGGGCAGGGAAGCTGTGGCTGCCCCATCCCTGGAAGTGTCCCAGGCCAGGTTGGACGGGGCTTGGAGCAGCCTGGGCTGGTGGAAGGTGTCCCTGCCCATGGCAGGGGGTGGGACTGGACGGGCTTTGAGGTTCCTCCCAACCCAAACCCTTCTGGAATTCCATAAGCAGATCTCCAGGTGGTTTGGTGCCTCTGCATTTGAAAGCAACATCTCGGGTGGCCTCGAGCATTGTCCTGGGAGGCTGTGGGAGCACTGGTGTGGTGGGATCTGGGAGGCAGAGCCCGGGCTGAGGGAGGTGATGTGACCACGGGGAGGAAGGAGGAATGAACAGGAGCTCCTGGTGAGCAGGAGAAGTTGGGGAGGCAGCAGGAAACCCCAGCACGGGCGAGCCCTGAGTGTGGAAGGGAGCAGGGACCAGCTGGCCCCGAGCAGTGGTGTCCGTGGGTCCCTGATTAGGTCAGCTCTGGCAGGCTGGTAATTGGTTCCAGCAATTAGGAGCAGCCCTGAGAGCCGCCGCTCAAACTTCGGGAGCCCTGTGACAAATTGGAGCTGACTGCTGGTGCAGGAGTATCGACTGCCATTGCTAAACAGGGGCATCATTAGTCAAGAAAAGCATCTTTTAATTACTCACAGGAAGAAAAAAAAAAGAAAAAGGGGGGGGGGAAGGAAAAAGATCTCTCAGTATGGATCCTACAACAACCACCAGGTTCTTTTGCGAGGGTATTCAATATTAAATTTACTGTCCTGGAGGGGAGGGCTTGCCTGCGGTCCCTCCCTCGGTAATGCGGGTTTAATTTGGAGTGAGAAGTCAAATTAGAGTAAATCAATGCTGCGACAATTAACTGGGGCTGGGGCTGAGATCAGGAGCCTCCCTCTAATTGCTATTGATACTGTGCAAGCCGGCTGTGCCAGCAGGGCTGTGGGGTGGTGCAGCACAGGAGCATCCCGGAGCGTTGCAGCGCTGGGGAAGCCGACCTGGGGACTCTGTGCTGTGTGTCACTGGGGGGTGGGTGTCCTGCCGGTGTGGCCCTTCCTTTGGGGCACACCTCACTCCTTTTGCTTTCTCCACATCACTGATGTCACCCCCGTGCATTCTGTTTGCACGCTCACTTGTCAGCGCTGGCTTCCTAAGGTGGTGTTGGCCTTTTCCAAATGGGGCAAGGTGCCACCATCCCCCTGCCTGCTCCAGGAGACCATCTCCTGCTCCCTGGCCCTCCTTCTGAGCGCCCAAGGTCTCCATCTGTGTCTCAGTGGGAGTGCTGGGATGTTGTGTCCCCTCCACCAGCTGGGAGCTGAGGGAGGGCAGTGTCACATCCAGCACCATCCCAGTCCTGCTTTTTGTTCTCCTCCTCCAGTCATGCCAAATGCCTGCATTAGCTACGAGCACACCTTCAGGGCCTCCCCCATTCTGGCATCTTTTTAAGAACATTCCTGAGCAGGGCAGCCCTTCTGACTCGGTGACAGCCGTGTTTGGGAGGGGAGGGCTCAGGGGTGGGTTTCAGCCCTGCCCCTTGTGCAGAGCATCTGCAGCAGCTGTGCTGGGGTTTGTTTGCCCAGCAGACACCCTGCTTGCTCGGGGTGCCAGAGGCTGTAAGGGAACCCACTGGTGGCTGGGCAGGCAGAGCTGGCAGCACTGGGGACTGACTGTCACCTTGCCGCGTGAGAGCCAGTCTGATCCTCGCTCACTAATGAACCGAGTTTAATGGTGTCAGAGAAAACATTATGCAGCCCCACTGTATTGAGCTGAGTCTTACAGTCCTGCACTACAGCCTGGCTTGCTGTTCCAAGTCTGAGCTGGTGTCTGGGGGATAACTGAGTGACTCCGATGGAAAATATTAGGCCGTGCCTTCCATGGAAAAAAATTATCCATACCTCCCTGTTCTGTAAAAATAGTTTATCCTTTATTATAGGCAGTGCTAATAAAGGGCAAGCCCAGGGAAACGGAGTACTTGGGATGCCCGTATCGTATCCTGGGTGTTGTGGGGATGCCTCATTCCATCCCTCTCTGCTTTCTTGCTCGTTTTGGTCCAGTTGGTCTCGGGTTCCTGGCAGGGGGTGGCAGTGGCACAAATGGGGCCGTGGGGAACGTGTGTCCCTCTCTATCCGCATTGTCAGCTCGGGTTTCTTGGCGGATCTTGGCCTGATGAGGTCAGTGTTTTGTGCCTTTTCAATGCTCCTCCACGCTTGACACCTTTCCCGTTTCAGGGCTGGGGGAAGGAGGGTTTTAAAAATAAATTAAAAAAAAAAAAAAAAAAAGATTTTATTGTGAAGGGCTGACCAGAACCCATCTGCAGTTGGGTGGCATCTGCTCCCCACATGTCACTTCCCTCATTAACAAGCAATTGAATTAATTAAATGCTACTCAGAACACGCATAACAAGCTACCGGCAGTGTCCAAATTAGCACTGATAATCAAGGATGATTTCCTTTATTATCCTGCTAAGTGGTGTGCAGGCTCTGATCTCCCTGTCTGCCCTCATCTATTTACATACCCCCAGCTTCTGCCTTTAGAAGCCGAGGTTATCTTACCTAGTTAATTTGCCACGATCACCAAGCATGGCGGATTGATATTCCTGCCTGTGCTGAAGCAAACCCCCTCCTTTCTCCCCCTTTGCCTTCCTCCCCAAGCCTGGGCCTTTGTATCTCGAGCTCACTGATAAATTAAAAGCCACCCCTGTGGTCTCTCAAGTGAGTAATAGAGGCAGAAATTTCATTTTGCAACTGGCTGATTTAATGATCCAAAGGGTAATTAATGGCCTGATTATCTTAATGTTAAATATGTCCGGCAGCAATTACTGTGACCTCCCGCTTGTCAAGGTCCAGGCTATGCTCTTCTTTCAATTAAGTTCTCTGGGGCTTAATGGTATGAATAAACTCCTCTGATTCTATCATTCCGGACTCTGAGATTTAAGCGAGCTGGGGGCTCGTTTGGAGTTTTAATCAGCCCGTCTTCTACTTGAGCGATCAGAGTTAACAATTATAACAAGGACAGTTTAACTTTCTTTCTTCCCCCCTCCCCTTTCTGCTGCTTTATATTTTTTTTTATTAATTTTTTTTTTCTTTTCCTGAGTGCTCGGAGGGGATTTTGTTGGCGGCAGCGGCAGCTTTGCTGGGCCAGTCTCTCCCGATATAAATTATCATGTGAATGCCGCTGTTTTTCCATTTGACAGCCTTAATTAATTGGCAGGAGCGGCCGAAAATGACAGTGCCACTAATTGCAACTCCAAGTGCATTTCTGTCAGGCAGCAGCCTGTCAGGGGCAGGGCCTGCCGTGCCGTGTCCCCTCCTGGACGTGATGGGATGTGATGGCCCAGGATGTGCCTTTGGCTTCTGCCGGAGCCCCGCTCTGTGCAGGAGTGACATTTTCTGCCAGCAAAGTTTAGACAGCTGGGCTGCTGCCGACCCAGCTGCTGCAGCAGGGCTCGAGGCTTCACTGGGCTTTCGCTCCAGGGCTGGCTTCAGATATTCCAGCAAGTCTCGTGAACAAGGGAGCTTCTGGGAGGGGGGTAATAAAAAGAATTAAAATAAAAATACACCAACAAAGCCAAGAGTTGTAACTCGCTCCTGCTCTTTCTGGTGGCTGAACTCCACTGAGCAGCACAGCTCCCAGTGAGCCGGGGCTCTATTAGCTCTGTTTTGGACAGCAGATATTTCATAAAGATAATGAGGAAAACGTATAAATTGTTGGTTACGATGGTGCTGCGTTTCCAACCGCGGGCATAAACGTGAGGATTGATTCGTTGCTGCCAGGAAACTCCAAGCTCTCCCCTGCACAGCAGTGGAAGCAAACCCATCCTGCCACGCTGCAGCGTGAGCTCCCACATTGGAGTCACTGCACTGCTCTGCAATCGAATTAACCAAGTAAAAATAAAATTTGTCACTCACCAGTAGCTTCCAGGAAATGCATCTAATAGGAATGAGTAAGTGAGGCAAATGGCATGTCTGTTGGGGTGGCTGCTGGTCAGACCTCACCCTTTGGAGGCACGTGGAAGCTCAGATGCAGCACTGCAAAGATAAAGGTTAGTGGAGTAGCACACTGTGTTTTACTGTCCTTGGAGCTGCTTGGCAGCCCTTGTCACCCAGGAGCTGATGTGGGCAAACGCTGGTGCCTGAACAGTGGCGGGGGAGATGCCTGGATGATTAAAAATCAAAACAAAACAACCACAACAACACAAACCCCTCGACCCCGGGTTGTCCAAGTTAATGAGCGCTTTAGATAAAATGCTCCCTGGTTCAACTGCACGTTCCTTGTGTGCAAATCTGCCTTTGATAAAAGCTCAAACACTTTGTAAACAGAAGCCTGGTTTGCAATAATTATTATAATCCGTATTTTCCTCGTTGGTGCTGAAAGAGAAACCTGCAAAGGAAGTATTTCTGTCTCATTCCTCTGTGTATTAGAGCATTTGTTAAAAAGCAGAGATGTTAAAACCACAATGTTCTTCTCTCCAGTGTGGATAGCATCAGAACCACTTTATTAAATCCCTGGAGGTGTCCAAGGCCAGGCTGGACAGGGCTTAGGGCAGCCTGGGGTAGTGGAAGGTGTCCCTGCTCATGGCAGGAGCTGGAATAGGGTCTCTTTAAGGTCCCTTCCAACCCAAACCATTCCATGACTCCCTCATGAATAGTGGGCCAGAGGCAATGGCCAAGCTTAGCATAGTGAAGCTGAATAGGAGGGAAGGGCCTTCAAGGAGCTTTACTTTCCATCAAGAGGGAGGGAAAGGCAGCAGTCCCTATTTTAGCAGGATTTTGCCATTTTCACACAAGTGCAGAGACATTTGGGTTTCTTCCATGGCATGTCACCCCTGGGAGCTGTGAAAAGCCCTGACCCCTTGTTTTCGAAGGCAGTTTTCAGAGTCAGTGAAAACAGTGAGAAACCCACTCTGAATACACCCAGAAGACTGGAGGAAGGAGGCCCTTGGGGTGTTCACCTTCCAGCTGAGAGCTGCTTGAGGCTGTGCAGCGGGGCAGGTGATGGGGGGGCTGCAGTGGTGCACCCTGGAGATGCACTCAGCTCCTGCTGCCTTTGTTCAGCTGAGCTCCTTGACAGATTTCCATTCACACCCTGTGTGCTGTTGGCTGCCACACCAAAAAGCACCAAGGTAAGCTGCAATTACCTAAGGAAGTTGATGGGCTGTTTACAGTTTGGAAAATCTGGGATTTGTGTTCAAGATTCAAGCAAGGAGGATTTCTTTCTGTTGTATGAACAGTGATGAGATTGGGGAAAGAGTATTCACAAGACAATAATCAGCTGTACAAAAAGTGATCTTTTTGTTTGCTAGAATAAGAACCAGTCTGGAGGGTGAGTGCCTGTTGTGAAGGGCTCAAAACCGTGGTAGGATCTTGGCTTCAGACTGAACTTCTGGTGTAGATATGGCCTGATTATTTCTCTTTTTGTCTTCGCTCTCCCCCAGACACCTGGCAGAGCTAGAGAGCATCTCAGATTTGAAGACCAGCATGTTTTCACTGGCCTTCACATTTGCTTGGCCAAAAGCTACTTGAAAAGGTCAACTCAGAACTTTCTAATAGAGAACCATCACTGTGTTTATTAGAAACTACTTGGGCTACTGTTTAACTGTGGTACTGCAACAGAGCAATGGAAGGGCAAAAAAGTGTTTTTCCAGTGGGAAAAATTTGGATATTTTGTTTGTAAATTGATGGGAGATGGCTTGATGGCTCACATCAAGCTGATGACAAAAGGCCAGTACAGCTGAAAAGCTGTCAGCCACTGTGGGTTAGTGTTGCCCCAGAAAATTCCTTTATTTTTTTATAAGCATTTAGAAAGAAAACAGAAAAGAGATCAGAGACTGAAACAGTATTTTGAGGAGGGGAGTAAATCCCTATTAATTTGGCTTTCTGGAACACATTTTTTTTGCCATTTGCATACTCGCATGTGTGCATGCACATACCTGCTGCTCCACAGCACCTGAGGAACAGCTGTGGAGAGCTGTCATCCTGAGCATGGCAAGCTAAAAGCAACTGCAGAATGAAGGGTGTTGTTTAAGGCATTGGACAGCCTCACCGAGGTGCTCTCTACAACAGTAACTATTTTATCAGTTATTTCCAAAAGGAAAAGCACTGAACGCTTGTGTTGCTACTGGAATTCAGCTGTTTGTGAAGCTGAACTTTATAATCAAAAAAAAAAAAAAAAAAAGGCTAAAATAAAACCATTGAGGGAAAAAATGCCAAAAGCATCAGCTGTTTGGAGGTGTCCTGGTCAGATCCAAAGGCTCATCTGTGATTGGTTTGGGAAGTGCTGTGAGTCCAGCACTTGCTGCTGCTGAGAAGCTCAGCAGAGCTGCTAAGGTGGCAGGGGAACCATCCAGCAGGAAAGAAATGCCTGTTTTGTTAGAAGGAAATCTTATGTAAAGTATTTTCTGTGTAGAGGGTGTTTAACCTGTTCTCTGCATTCCTCCTGCCCTGAGGTCACATCTTCCTCTCTGTACATCAGCTGTCCCCAGACATAAAGCAGTCTCACTAAACCTAATTCAGGTTGCCTTCTGTACGTGCCATAAGTTGCTGTAGTGCCAGTGCTACTGAACCTTCCTAATGTAAATTCTTTTTAGCATTCTACACGTCTTTTCTGCTGTTGAGAGATGCACAAAGTCTTTGTGGTTAAATGTGAGCCTGGGCTATCACTGGGTGGGCTGAGAGGAGGGAGGGAGGTGCCCAGGTGGGCTGTGCCGTGGGCAGTGATCTTTGGGTAGTTGTCACCAGCCATGGGGGTCATTGTGTGCTGGGTTTGCCCCTCTCAGCCCTGGGGGGCTCTTTGGGTGGCAGATGGGTTTGTTTTTCTGTTCCTGAGCAGGAAAGAGCATGGCCAAAGCCACGGTGGGGATGCTGAGCAGCACTCAGGAGCAGGCAGTATCTGGCTGTGCTCCTGGTGGCTCTGCTGGACAGTGACACGAGGCACAGGGGCAGCAGCATCGCTTCTCTTTGGTCGTGGCTGCAGAACCCACGGGGCTCCCCGACAGTAACTGTGACCAACCTTCTTTTGTGCTTTTTTCCCTTTTTTCCCCGCTTTGTTTAAGGCTGAGCTTTGTTTCTGGCTCTGCAGGAAGCTGGTAGCCTATGGCAAGGGACTGGGGAGAGGAGACTTCAGTAAGATAACTAAATGAAAAGGGCAGCAGTGAAAAGATGGTGCTGGCTTTTGACTGGACTGAAACTTGAGATACACACGAGAGCCCCATGTAGGTTCCCCACAACTCTCACATATCCTCAGTTCAGCAGAGATAATGCTCTTACTGCTGGATTTTTCCACGTCAGGGTGCTGGGGGGATGCAGAAAGAGAAGAGTGACCAGCAGAAACCAGGCATTCAGACAATTCACTGGCAGGTTGAAGTGTGTCGAGGTGAGCACAGGTGAGGAAGGGAAGGCAGGAATCAGAGGGACATGAAATGCCTGCCCGTGCCCATTAACGGGGCTGTGCAGGCAGAGCCGAGTCCTGGCGCTGAAGCATTTTGGGTGTGAGAGGTTGGAGAGCTGCAAAAACCATCCCTTGGTAATTGGGGAGCCTCAAAAGGTGCAGATGGGCCAGGCTTCAAACAGCCTGTGTGCTGAACAGAGCATGATGTCATGGCCTAGAAATCTTCCAGCCAACTTTGCTTCTCCCCCAGGAGATTTGCATTTCCTCGGTTTCATCCCGGTCGGAATTGCTTAAGGGGTGTTTTTATTGTATTGTCACTTCTCTCCAGCACCAGCCAGGCTTGGGGAGCCGAGGTGCACACACAATTAAACCACAGCCCCATTAGTGCTTTTAAGTCTCCTGTGCAAGTGGAAAGAACAGGATTGTGACAGTGTGTGCTGCACCTGAAGGATGCCTTGTGGAAGTGATATCCAGAAGTTGACTTTTTTCCTTTCTCATCCCAAGCAGCCAACATTTGCAGCTCTGATCCTTTGCTAAGGACACGTGTGTGCTGCTGCCTGAGCCTCTCCAGACCAGACCTGCCTTGGCCCCTTGTGCAGCACCCACAGCTCAGACCACTCACAAGGAGGTACCTGAGAATGCTGTTCTATTCAGGCAGAGAGGAGGAAAAGAGAAAAGCAGCTCCAGAAATTAACTGGGGTTACTTGTTAGGACTTTCAGTCAAGGCAAAAAGTTAAAATATTATTATTGAAATGTATACTATTATTTAAATAATATTTAAAGTAACTATTTAAAATATTATTGCAATGTTGAGTGGTAGAACTGTGATTTTGGTTGGTCTGGGTACTCCCAGCTGTGGTTTCCTTGAGAAGCCCCTTGCCTGTGGCACATGAGCCCCAAGAGGGGTCCAAGAGAGTGGAGCTGGAACAGGGGAGTGCTGGTGCCTCCCCAACAGATATTTGGAGGCTGGACAAACTCAGCAGCCAAGGGACCCTTTGAAATGCAAAGTACCTGTTGTGTATGTTAAAAATCAACCACCAGCATTTTGATTTTTATTCTATTTAAGGACATAGTGTGTTTTATAGGGGGTGTGGAGGAGCAGACAGGGATGTGCAGGATGTGTGATGGGAATGCTCCAGGTGAAATGAGAGTGTCCAGAAAGTGACTCTGATAGAAGTTTTGGGAGCCCTGAAATTAGTGGATGTCCAAGTCTGATGTTGTAGCTGATGTTTGTTGTCATATTTGTGTTTTTGTGGAGTCAGACAGCTCATTGGATATCAGTGTATGTGTTAGGATGGGGAATAAGGGAGGGAGAACAAGAGATGGCATGGGGGATGTCTCAGAAGGACAAGGAGAATACCCTCTACCACCAAACATCATATTTTATAAGAGGAAAATGCGTGTGACATCCTGGGGGAGGGGGGGTTGGGTTCTATTTTTAACAGCCAGGAGGTGACAGACCATTTCACTGCCACAGTGGGGCATACAGGAAACACATATTTACAAGCACAGAGTCTATCAAAGCACATTTATCAATAATCTAGTCAAGCATATGTATAATATCCTTGATAAATTCAAGATAATATATAAAATACACAACATATGAAACACTTTATATATATATGTATATAGTGCCCTTTCATTACTAGTTCAGCATTTAGGAAATCTGGTTTCCCTGCATTTAAAAAAAGTAAATATTTCCTGGAGTCTGCAGTTTTGATTGGAGAGTGCATTGGATAACAGTTTGAGAAGCATATAAATAAATCCTGGCTCGTCTGGGTGTGTGAGGGGAGTGCATTTCTGACCTCATTTAAAAATCTGAGTGTTTTTTAAGCCACATCTCCACCAGCAGTGCAAGTGAATTGCTCCCAGTGACTCAGTGTGGTGCAGGGATGAGGTGGGCACATCAGCACCAGAACTTGCCTAAACAGAAAGGGAATCTGGGAGAGGAATGGTAAGAACTATTTCAGGTCTTCAGTGAGCATCTTCAGAAGGAGATGCTTAATAAGGGGGTTGATGAATTATAATGGGGGTGGTGGATGGAGGGATTTTCAGGCATTTGGAGGTGATCTCCTCGCAAACATGGGCTCCTGTAGTTGGAGCAGGTGCTCCCAGGAGCAGGGGATGGACTGGGGAGCGGGTCGTTGCACTGGTTGTATCTCAAGCTGAGCAGTCCTGTCCCAGGGAAAGCAGTGAGTCCCACCACTGGGAATGTGGGGAAAGGCAGGGGATCCAGTGACCTCGGTGGCCTTTGCTTTGTGGAGTGGCTGAGGCTCTGCTCAGGAATCTCACCGCATCCAGCAGCTACACCAGCCTGTGACATCCTCCTTCCTGGTGAGCCCTCCACCCCTCCAGAAGACTGCAGGAATCGGCTGAAGTCAGGATCTCCTTCCAGTGCTCTTCTCCCCCTGCCCTGCTCCCCTCCTGCATCCTCTGGATGTCCATCTCTCTGAGTTTTCCCTTCAGAACAAACCTATCATTTTTCACCACAGGATATTTACGGCTTCAATCAGTGCCAAATTCAATTGGCTTCTGATCTCATCGCTGGAAGTTATAGATGCAGATATTATTTGCACTGTGGTTAATTATGGAGCAATCAAACTTTGGCTTTTCCACTGTAATTTCCTCTGCCAGCTAATTTAATTAATCACCCCCAGCTCAGCTCTTCCAGCTGCGACCGGCAGGGTCATTAATTAGACATGTGGTGGTAGCTCATAGACCAGTTCCTGTTAAGGGGCTGCTGCCCACTTGATCTCTCAGGGAGCAGTAGCTTTTTTTCCAAGCATCCAGGCAGGATTGGAGGTGGCTGCCAGGTTACTGTGTTCCTCAGAAGAGAGTCCCTAAAGCAGACAGGGGCGTTGCTGGTGCTCAGCTCACAGGTTCAGTGAGGCAGGGCTGGGATCAGATGCCCACCAAGATGCAATTTAGGGTCTGACCCAGCAGTTCTTGGTGGTCCATCCTTCTGGTCTGATTCAGGAGCTAAAAATTAAATGCTCAGGAGTGTGATGAAGCTCCTTCTGACTCTTGGTGGGAGCTGCCTGCTGTTTGTCACATAGAGGATATTTTAATTGCCAGATAACAGCAATAATAGGAATGGTTGTTTTTTGTTTTTTTTTCACTATACAAGCCATGCAGAATAACCAGTCAGGTCTGTCACACTGTTTGGCTCTCAGAATAATCAGTAATTTCTTTTTCTTAGAGTTGGAAGAATCTCTTACAATAAACAAAATGGACTGGTTACCTACAGCTACAGAATCTCATCCTAAGCATTATCAGCAGAGGGCAGGTGGTTTGGGGCATGTGATGGCCCAACCTAATAGCCCTGGAAAGTCCAAGCATTTTGCAGGGAAGGCAACAGATCCTGAGTCCTTACTCTTGTGTGGTCTTTTTAGATAGCCTGGAATAATAAACCCTGCCACTGTGTTCTATTCTGCATCTAAACCACAGATTCATAGAATCACTGAGCTTGGAACAGCCCTCCAAGATCATGTTAATCCAGCTCTGCCAGGTCCCCCACTAAACCATGTCCCTAAACACCCCATCCAGGCATCAAAGCATCCCCCAAATGCACCATGTTCTCCGACTGCAAGTTGTAAGGATCCTTCATTGAATTACCAGGATCTTCTTTATCCTCCTTGGAGTGCCAGCGAAGCCACTGGTGCTCCCATCACCCCTCATGGTGGATCTTGGAGGAGGTAAGCTAGAAAAGCTGAAGATCATCAGGACCCTTGCAGCTTTGGGGCAGCTTTTCCAACCACTCAGCTTGTTCTGCTGCCCTTTCAGCTCAAACCTGTTGCAAAGCTGTCATTTCCAATCAGTGCCTCCTCTGCCAGCTGATGGATTACTTGGAGTCTCCCCCACTTCTTTCCAGAATAGACAAACTCCACTCAAGACAACTGTTCTAATCATCTCGGCCCACAAACCCTCCTTTCAGGCTCTCCTGTCCAAAACATCCATCACCCCTGCCCAGTAATAGTAAACTGAAAATAAAAATAACAGTTCTCTTCACTGCTTAACTGAAACTGCCTTTTTAATAGCAAAGCAGCGCCGTGGTCTCAGAGCAGCTCCCTCTTCTGCAGGAGAAGGTGCTTCTGGCACAACCCTCCCCTCAGGTGCCTCGTATTCCTTCCTTGTATCTCTCAGAAGGCTCCCTTAGCCTGAACTCTTTGGGGAAGATGCTTTCAGTACAACGTCCCTCCACAGCTGAGGAGGGCTCTGGGGGTTTTCACAGAGACACAGCCACGTGGCTGTGGAGGGGTCACATCTGCTCCTGCCACCACACGGAGCCTGTTGACGTGCTGTTGCCACCAAAGCCCCGCTCAGAGGGGCTGGAAGTTGGTAAGGGTGGCACCTCAGAGGAGCAGCAGCCACGTCACCATCCTGGGGCTGCTCCCGTGGGAAACCTGCTCAGCTTGAGCTCTGGGAATGCTGCTGGAAGGGGATGGGGCCCGTGGAGTGGGTAGGGGTAGAAAGGGTACATATGTTCTCTATATAGAGAAAGAGTCATATACAAAGAGTATATATACATATAGAGAGAGAATCATGAAGAGTGGGAAGGACCTCCAAGGTCAAGTTCAACCTTAGAGATAGAATATATCTATATATTACAGCTTTATATATATATATAATCTTTAAAAGGTACTGCTAAGTAATCTGCCACCTAAAACTAGAACAAGTGCCAGTGTTAACCAGAAGATAATCTGCCATGAAGACCTGAGTCTGGAACCGTCCCCATTCCTCACTGAAGAAAGGCAGCATTCCAGAATTCCCAAGACAGCCAGCAGTGTTCTGTAGGCAAACTGGGAAATTAGTTTTTGCTCTGCCAAAATGGGAGTTGCACTTGGTGCTGATGAGCAGATTGCAGTCGCCCGGTGTGGCCTCACCTACGCGTGTCACTTGGTTTTGTTTTATTTCAGCCATAAATACCTTAAATCTTCTCAGAGCTATTGCGTGTCTCCTGTGGAGACTCATGAGAGTCCTGCCAGGCATTCATCAAGGCTCCCAATGAACCACCACATGAACTATTCCTCTGCTCCTTATCAATCAAAACAGTGTACGTAGAACTTTACTTTTTCCTCCTGAAGTAATCAAAACCTGGTATTCCACAGATTGCAGGCAATTGGCACTGCTGCATCCTGTGCTAATCCATCACGTGAAACAGGCATAATTTGGGCATCAGGAGAGCATTAAATGTTTAAATAAGCAAGAGAGCCCATCTAGCACTGCAGATGACAGGGCAGAAGAATGTACAGGTAGGGTGGGAATGGCAGTGCAGACTGTGGGGGGCAGTGGGGCATCCACAGCCTGCAGCAGGCACGAGGCTTCCTCTGGCCTTAGGGCAGCCCTCAGACATTCAGAAGAAATGCTTAAGCCAACAGCATGAAATGAAATTTTTAAGCTTAAACTTCATTTAAGCTCTTTGTGGAAGGTAGTGCAGGAGATGGTTGAAGCATCCGTCCCTTTCTTGTAGCCTTGTTTTTCTCTGTACAAGCCACCAGTAGCTCTCAGGAGTAGCTTGTCTATTAATGATGAGAGAGGGGGGGAATGCCATTTTTATACTGTAGACTTGAGCAAAACATCCTCCTTTGTCATCTTCGGTTGTTGAATTAACTGCTGTGATAGTAAATGTGGTGGGCAGGCCCTGTGTGGTGAGACTGGATGGTGTGGACGTGTTTGTGAGACATTCACGAGGCTCTGAGTAACCTGGTCCGGTGGAAGGTGAGCCTGCAGGGGGTTGGAATACTTCGAAGGTCCTTTCTTACCCAAACCTTTCTGTTACTCCTGAGAAGTGCTGGGGAACTTGAGTCCACCTTAAACTGTGGAAGGTGTGACTTTCTCACCGTCACACCCCAGCCAGAGGAATGGCTGCTCTGTTTATGGAACACCAATTCCAGTGGACTGGGGAGAAAATTGTCCACAGAGAGGCAGTGGACTGTGGGATTTCTTGTGCCTTTTTTCCATAGCGAGGAGCCAATCCAAAAGCCTTCTTTTTGGAGGAATTCTGTTTTCTGGCAGGTATTTTGATCCCCCTGTGATTAGATGAAGCACCAGCGAAGCAAATGTTGGGTGGCTCTGGGTCACAGATGTGGTTTGTGTGCTCCCAGCCCCCAGTTCTTCTGTCCTCTGCTCTCTGAGCTGTGTTTTAAGCCAGTTTCCCCTTTTGGTGGTGTTCTGTGTTCACCATCTCCCTTCACTCGGCAAAGCAGCCTCTGGGTTTTGAGGGGAGCAAACAGTGGATGTGGTCAGTGGAGCTGGGGTGTCCTGCACCAGTCCAGGGGCACCTCTCCCCTTCCAAAGAACAAAAGGCCTCTTGTAATTAGAGCATGAGCCTTCCCTTTACAGGGTGACTGTCGAGGCAATTACCAGGCTGGAGACAGTAATTAGCAGCCCCTGCAAAGAGCAGCTCGAGCTGTCCACATGGATATGACAGAGGAAGGTGCCCCAGGAGCTGGGAGAGGGTTGGACTGCAGCCCTCGGAGCTGGGGAAGGTGCTGATTGGAGTTGTGGGTTCTCCTGCTGTGAGAAGCTCTCCTGCCATAAACACAGCCCAACCACCCTTGTCTCAGAAGGATCCTTAGACCTCCCTTTTCTCCCCTTCCACCGCTTCAGAAACACAGCGGCTGACAGTCCAAATGTTGGAAATAATTGGATTCTGCATTCTAATTCATCTGTAAAGTATTCGTTGATTAAATTAGCCTAATAGATATTATTTCTTACATGACTGCATAATTTCATCCTGATTGGATCACTATGGCACTAACGAGTCCCCCCATTTACCACTGACTCGAGAATCACAGAAGGCTGGAGATAACTATCATCTTGTTTCCCTTTTTTTTCCTTTCCCAGGCTAAAAGTTAAACTGATTTATACTAAAAAGGCACACGGCCAATGCTCAGGTATGTCTGTGTTTTAGTCTTCGAGACCAGTGTTAGAATGGAAAAAAATATTGGTTTATATAATCTTGAGCCCTCTTTCATTTACTCAGTGGTTTGTTCTGAAGCAGAAAGATTAACTGACCATTTTAATTCCTTTGGAGGGGGAGGGGGAAATGGAGATATTTTTAAATAAAATACATTTTATTATCTCATCAAAACAGATAGGCACATTGCAAATGAACCTCGTAAGGACTGCACACATTCAGGGAAATGAAAATACTCCTCTAAAGATAATGTTTCAGTGAAAGTGCTTTTAGCCTCTATTAGTAAGATTTTTCTTTGAGCTGCAATTTAAGCATTACCAAGAGAAAGCAAGAGGAAAACAAAATTGGGTTTGCTTTCACGCTGAAGGAGAGCAGATATTGCTTTCCTAAGGAAGAAGGAGCTGCCCTGGATTCCCATCCCTCTGGCGTGGGGACGGAGGGCTCGCAGCCCCCCTGGGCAGCGGGGCTCGGCTGGGAAGGGGTTAAGAGCACCAGTGGCTTCTCCCCCTGCCCCGCACTGGAAACAGCTGGTGGGTTTTGTGCTGGGCTGCTGAACTGAGCAGCCCAGAGGAGGTTTTGGCAAACACTCGGGCTGCCCAGGACAAGGAGAGGTGGGTCAGCCCAGGAAACCGTTTCCATGAGCCAAAGGGGAAACAATGCCCCGCTCAGCAGGGACAGAAGGGACACCCGCTCCCGCTGAATAGCTCCCCAAAAACACCCCCTCCAGAGGAGGAAGGGCCCGGCGCTTCTGGGAATCCAATAAATTGTTTCAGGAAGTGAAAGTCTGTCCAGGCTAATGGAGCTGTGATTGACAGGTGGTTCTCATTACGGCGCCCATCAGGGGACAGAGTGAATTCCAGTGTTATTTGGGAGGTTAAGTAGAAATAAGATGCAGGTGACAGCCCAGGGCTGGAGGCATTGCACTGCTCTGTGTTGTGCTCGGGGGTTTTTGTGAGGAGCCTCCACGAAATTCAAAATGAGTTGGGGGCAGGGGCTGTTCAGGATGTACAGTCTGGTCCTGCGGTGACTAAAGAGGAGCTTACCTGGCTGGGGAGCAGGGAGGTGAGGGCTGCCTCGGGAATTCCTCTGTTGGAGAGCTCCTGTTCCCTGAGTTCTTGTATTGTGGGTGTCACCTCTGACCAGGTGAGCTTCCAGCATGGGCTGCCATGTCCCTGTGCTCTCGGACATCGCAGTGCAGGAGGAGGAGGACAAAACTGTGAAAGTTTACAGTTACTTGTTTTTCATGGCACAGGCTCAGAAGGTCCCACAACCTGTTTCCAGAGCCCCCACAAGCACATCCCGTAGCTCTCCGAGCCAAAAGAGCCTCCTCCACTGGACATTTGCCTGCTACTTGTGCGTGTGCTGTGGCAGCTGACAAGCAAAGCACGACGTGTTGAGCTGAATTAGAACTAATTTGAAGTAATTTGGAAGTGAAGCCACCTGGGGTTGGGTCAGGTTGGGTTGGTCACAGCCCCAGGGCTGCCAGAGCTCCAGGAGTGTTTGGACAATGCGCTCAGGGATGGAGTGGGATTGTTGGGGTTGGACTGGATGGTCCTTGTGGGTCCCTTCCAGCTCAGGATATTCTGTGAGAAGTTTCTGGGTGTGCTTCTCCGAGGTCTGAACCTGGTTTGAGAAGGAAGAGAAAGGGAAAATGCATTCCCAGTGACTCAGGTTCCCTGGTCTTCCTGACCCAGAGGCATCTTTGTGCTGCCACAGGTCCCAAAGCTGAAACTAAAGGCTGTTTCTGGCCTTGTTCAGCAAAAAATGAAGGCCAAGAGGAACATCCAAAGTATAATATTTCTTGCACAGACTATAAGCACCCCTGTGCAGGTCAAGCCATGGCCAGAGGTTTAAAGTACCTCTGAACACACCCTGAAGGTGCTGAACCAGCCAGACTCTTTATTTCTCTGTTTTTCCTTTCTCTAAACACCCAGCTGAGCAGCGTTGGGTGTCTCAGCACTGTGGATGTGGTGGGGTGGGAAGCTGAGGGATCAGCTCTGATTCCTGGTGTTGACAGGATCTTCCATGGTGCGTGGTCAGGTGCAAGGATGTAATTTCAGCACGGGGTTGTGAATGACGGCGACACTCCCAGGTATGACGTGTGTAATAAATCTGGCGGGAGGCAGAATTAATGTGGTATTCACAGGGATTCTTTGCCATTGGAGGCTCAGACGTGGCTGTGTGTGAGAAGCAAATAGCTCTGCACAGGGTGTCGGGGAAGGGCGCCCGGGGGGAGGAGGAAAATACCTGCTTGCATTGTTTCACAAGTGCATTCCTGGGTGATACTAATGAAAATTGCACTTTAAATGCAGGATTGATTTGTGATGAGATCAGCCCTAAAGAGTACATTTGTGGAATGATAACCTGATTGGTGGTGCTGCCTCTTGAAGGGCCGAAGGGGTCTAATTGGCATATAACGCACTATAAATTTATTAGCAGCTTCTGCTTCCCATTGGTGGAGCTCCTCCTGCTAACCACCAGGAAATTACCAATTTTCAGGAGTTAGTCACTCAAGTCGTGCCACGTCGGGCTTTTTCAAAGAAGCCTCTCTCATAAATCCTGGCTTGGGGCTCGTCCTTGGTGGACCCGCGAGCGCCGTGTCTGCAGCCCACCCCGTGCCTGTCCCACCTCCCCGCACAAACCCAAGTTGCACAAAGACCATTAGGAGGGAGCTAATCAGTTTGGCAGCCCTTGGGCTGCAGCTGCCACAGACCAGAAATTACAGTTTTTTGGCAGTTCACGTCCAGGGCTTTGATGGTTCTTATTGATACGTTGGGCCCCGGGGCATCTCGGGCAGGAGAGGACATACCCACCTTCATTTTTCTTCAGGAGCACAATAGGAATATTCAGGAGCCCATGTAATTATTTCAGTGACTTTGCTTTTAAGATTGAGTCACAAATTAGAAAATAATATTCACATGTTTCCTCTAATTGGTAACAGATTAGGGATATTTTATCTTTTTTAAATAATTTCCAAATGTGGCCCAAAGAGGGCTTTGCAGGGGAGTAGCTGGGAGAGAGAAAGCACTTAGAGCACTTGGGCAAGAGGCTTTAATTCTTTAATGCTGGCTTTGGTTCAGCTCTGAAATCCCTGCACACCTCTCTCCGAGTTGCTGCCGAAGTGGAACTTGCTGTCACTGTGGCAGGGTGGGTTTTCTTTGCTGTCAGGTTTTATGTGGGTTTCCCACTGTTAAGCACCAACCTTACGGCTTGTAAATCATGAAAACCTAAGGGTTTGCAAGTGATTAATAGGCAGAGGTGTGCAATTAGAAATGCCTCAGCAGGACCTGAGCACTCCAGTGTCTTCTGAAGCCAGGTCCATCTCTAATCCCACCTTTCAGGGCATGTTTGGGCAACCCCAGTGTTGGATTTTCCCATTGATGAAAATCCACAAACAAACAGAAGTATTGGTATTTAATGTTTTAGGTACAGAGGAACCTCCTGGATTTCTGTGGGTGTTCAGTGCTGAGGATTTCTGAAGTCTTTCTTAGTTACTCAGGTTAATTTTTCATCCATTTTGCTTTCCAGAAACACAAGCAGCTCTACCAACAGCCTTTTGTTTTTTTAAACTAATTCCCATTTGTGGTTGGAGAAAGGCATCAAATACCTGCAACCCAGTTAAACAGAGGTGGAAGGGAGTCCCACTGCTTGCTGAACAGAGGGAATGCCTTGGATCTAACTTGCCAAGAAAGGCATCGTTGTTCCTAAATAAAACCAGCCATTATTAATGTGACTCCTGGAAGAGTCTGACAACGTGAGCAGTTTCTGTAGAGTCCTTGTCATCAGTGAGCTGTAAGAAGCAGCCAGAGCAGCTGAAGGAGTAATCAATAGAGGTGGTGTAGTGGAACAGGCGTGTCAGCCAAGAAGGGAAGATGTGTCGGAGAGGAAGAGGAGGGAATGGGATGTGTATCCCCAGCAACGAGCCATAGGACAAGGGGAAATGGCCCCAGGTGGTGCCAGGGGGGTTATGGTTGGGTATTATGAAAAATGTCTTTACTGAGAAGGTGGTCAGGCATTGGAAGGGGCTGCCCGTGGAGGTGGTGGAGCCCCCATCCCTGGAGGGGTTCAGGGAAGGACTGGGAGTGGCTCTTGGTGCCATGGTTTGGTGGGCACGGTGGAGTTTGGTTCAGGGCTGGACTTGACGATCTTGGAGGTCTTTTCCAGCCTTAGCAATTCTGTGCTTCTGTGGTACTTGAAGTGCAGATGAGGAGACGTTGGAAGGTGATAGGAGCAGAAAGGGAGGATTCCAAGTCACTTGGGAAGAGTTGGACAGTGGAGAGGGCCCTGCAGACCCCCCCACTGCAAACACTCCTGCCTTCCGCTGCTGGCTTGTGCAGAGCAAGCACTTGTTTTTATTTGTTTGCTGCTCCAAATGTGTTTTTCTTCACAGTCTATGCTCAAATACAATGTTTATTGCTTGTATTTTCTCTTTTATGTCTTACATAAATTCAGTGTAATGTTAGAGAGTGTTTTTTTCCCAAATACTCCAAAGAATGTCATCTTATTGCTTCTGCTGGAATCAAGGTAATATTAAAGCCCCCTGAAAGGGCTTTTGTTTTATCTTGTAAACCAAACTGTAGGAGTTATTGCTAACAAAGGATCAAAATTGTCAAGTACATTTCAGAAGGTCTTTGTGCAGAGTTGGATATTAGCCCATCCTCTTCCAGTTCTTGATCCTCAGCTGAAGATCGGTTCCTCCTGGAGCCCATGAGGTATTCTTTCCCGTTTTCCATTGGACTTGTTGGTCTTAGAGGTCTTTTCCAGCCATGGTGGTGCTGTGACTGAAACCACCTTTGTGTGCTAGGCCAGCTGTCCCTGGAGCTCTCTTCAGCCCCCGCTGCAGTGTCTGTCAGTGCTCTGGGCACACCTCACAGGGGTTTCCCCCCCTCACTGTTTGTAAGGCCCTGGGGCACTCACAGTTCTGCCACTTGCAGCACGAGGAGCAGAAGGAAAGGCTCCACTTCTGCTCTCTGCCCTGTTGGTGATGGGATCTGCTCCAAGGCAGATGTGGGGTGCTTAACGTGCTGTGATGGTCACCCCGGGGCTGATGGACATCCCTGTTTCATCCCTCAGGGGTGGGAGAACCTACCTGGGCCACCTCTCTTCGCCTCTCACCTGGCACAGATTATTGAGATTTATGCATTGTAATATTTGTATCCTGTACAAGAGGATTTTTGTATTTTTTCCTTTAAAAAAAAAAGGCAAAAAAGTATGTAATGATTTCTTGAGCACTGTTTAAAGTGCTGCTGCATAAAGTATAGCCTTCCTATAGGGGAAAATTAGTGTTAACAAATTGCAAATTAATGGAATCTTCTAACCTGAGTGACTGTATATCAAATTGCAAATTGAAATTTCCAGTCTGTGTTTAGGTACTGGCACAATGCAATTTGATTTACACACTTAAGACATCAGGTTAAGTATGGTTACACATGAATAATGAAATGCATTAGGTGCATGTTTCCAATTACTATTCCCTGCATATATGTGTTTATTACTGAAAACAAGCAAGAGGCAAATACAGTCCTTGGTTTTAGCATTTCTGTGCAACTGCTGTAGATCAGCTTTTGGCTTTTTTTAGGTAATATCTGTGCTGTGCCCAAGTGTGACCACCCAAGAAATGGAAGCAGTCCCCTTGTGTGTCTGGAACCACGCAGTGATGACTTGCTTATGAGCCTTTCTCTTTTTCTTGGTAGCCTGCACAGTGATATATTTTGGGTTAAATTTTACATGGCTGTTTCCATAGATATTGATGTGCCAGCATTCCAAAGGAATCAGCTCTTGAGCTGAGGAGTTCTCCTGCTGGGGAGCACAGGGTGGTGTGAGGGGTTGTTGTTTGTGGCAGTTCAGTTCCACATTCCCTTGAGGTCTCCCTTCGCACACCTCATTCAGCTTCCTCCTTTTTCATGGTGCTTTTTAAATTATTTTCTCCAAGATACATGTTTAAAGTCCCAGAATGGTTTGGGTTGGAAGGGACCTCAAAGCCCATCCATTCCCACCCCCTGCCCTGGGCAGGGACACCTCCCACCAGCCCAGGCTGCTCCAAGCCCCATCCAGCCTGGCCCTGGACACTCCCAGGGATCCAGGGGCAGCCACAGCTTCTCTGCCCAACCTGGGCCAGGGCCTGCCCACTCTCACAGGGAGGAATTTCTTGCCATTATCCCACCTATCCCTGCCCTCTGGCAGTGAGAAGCCATACCCCCTTGTCCTGTCCCCCAAGCTCTTGGAAAAATTCTCTCCCCTTTTTTGCTGTCAGCTCCCTTGAGGCACTGGCAGGTCGCAGTCAGGTCACTCCTGGGCATTCTCAATCCCAAGTCTCCCAGCCTTTCCCCACAGGAGAGGTGCTCCAGCCCTCATGATGTTCATGACCTCCTCTGAACCTTGGTGAGCTCTAAATCCTTAGGATTCACCATTGTTTGGGGTTTCCCCTCTGAAATATTGCTGGCAGTGCTGTTTAGAAAAGTTCTGGGGCATATAGGGTTAGTGGGAAAGTGCAATTTGTGGCATTTTCCCTGCTTTTTATTGAATCTCTGGGGTCTGTTTTTATTTCATGTAGTTGCACAGAATTGGAAAAAAGCTTGGATTTGTATTGAGGAAAGACTTAAGCAGCTTACAGTTGTCAACCTTTGGGTCTTTATTCTCAGCTTAATAAGCCTTTCCTTGGTAGCCACAGTCTCTCCTGCCATTATGTGTCACATAGGCTTTGCTTAACTTCCCACAGAACAAACCTCAGGTGTGATGTATTTTATCAGGGGTACCTTAGAAGTTATTAGGTTGAGTGTAGTGCAATGAAAACATAAGTTGGCTGCAATTTTCTGCGATATATCAGGGCCCACGGTTGCAGGATGTTTATCTAACAAGCCTGAAGTCAGTAAACCTTGATGTCTCAGCCGGGCTGGTCATGAGGCTGGGCAGTGCTAAATCCTGGGGATGTATTAACACTTGTGGAGAGGTGCTGGGCATGGCCTGGCATCCCTGGAGGGGCAGCCCAGAGGTGCAGGCAGAGCCCTGTGGAGGGGATGCAGTCAGGAGAGGGGGAGCAGGTGGAGGAGCTCCACGGACTGTGAATTAGGATGATGCTGGTGAGTGTCACACACGGTGTGATTAATTTGAGAAGCACGTTCTGCTCTGCACGTGTGAGTGATCTCTGTCCCTCATGCACAGTAGGGCTTTATTTCCCTCGAACACACAGCTGTGAAAGGAAAAATGGAAAATGGAGTTTTCCATCTCCATCTCCACCTGATGGTGGCGAAGGTCCTGAGCTGTGGGCTCCAGGAAACAGGTCCCTGAGAGTGCAAGCAGCCTGATTCCACAGAATCCCAGAACGGTTTGGGCTGGAAGGCACCTTAAAGCCCATCTCACTCCACCCCCTGCCATGGGCAGGGACACCTTTCTCTATTCCAGGTTGCTCCAAGCCCCGTCCAACCTGGCCTCGGGCTCTTCCAGGGATTTGTGCCTTTTGGTGCTGGTGTTTTGATTTAGTTTGGTTGAATAGGACTGACGGTAGGAGAAGTAATCAGAATTTGGCATGTTTATGCAGCATTGAATTGTCTCTCCCTGTCTCTTGGCCAAAAGTTTGCAGGTTGAAGAGTGGGTTGAACACAGTCCTCAGCCAGCTGAGTTCCCCATCAGACAGGAATGAAATCATTTCCAAGCTGGGTCACTACACTGCTCGCTGGAGACAGCCCTGGACCAGAGTCCAAGACAGGCACGGCTTGGCTGATCTGCAGCTTTCCTGGTCTTCGTTGGTCAGGGATGTTTAACTTGTAAGAAGTAATAAGCTTAATAGGTTGACTTTATTTAATTATTAATGATCCCTTTCTGTCCTTACAGCTCATAAAACACCCTGTAGGTTGGCAAAACACTCATAATATTGATCAGGAGCCAGAGAGATATTTATTTCCTCTTTGCCCCAGCGCACATAAATCGCGGTCCTTTCCTCGGCGGGCGGGATTTACAGTGCTCTGTTTCTTCAGAGCCCTTCCGTAATTAAGGAATAAACACCCATCGGTCTTTGTTTGCTGTCTGGAGCCCTCTTGTTTGCCAGGGCCCTGCATATCCCTGGTGGGCTGGGGCACTCTCCCCCTTAGCAACGCAGCCGGGCAGAGAAGGCATGCGAGCTCGAACCACTCAACTGCTAAGCACTGCCTTTGCAATACACGGGGTCTTCTCCTGCAGAGAGAGGAAGCCCCTGTGTTTTCTCAGCATATTGTTCCCAGCTCCTCTTCCATGCCTCTCCTCCCAGTTCCTGCTTTGCTCGGGGCAGGAAGGCACTTTGGAAATTCCTTGCTGCTAGCCCTTTCTTCTCGCCTTCGCTTCTTCTCCCCCATTGCTGTTGCAATTAAAAACATCAGGAACCTTTTCCAACATTTCAATCCCGTCCCACCCCTCCCTGACGTTTTTCTTTTCCCCATCCCAACGCTGCATCCCCATCAGGATCATCACAAAGGGGGTTGCTGGAACGGGAAGCCCCAGCGCCAGCAGCTGCCCAGCACCAGCCATTAGGTGATGGCTTCTTGCAAGCTGGACCACAAAGCTAATGACACAATCTGGGGCTCTTCCAGGAGTTTGGGAGGTACAGGGGGTTAGATTTACTTCATTTTCTTGGAAGGGACACATTAACCTTGTCAACTGGCCAACAGGAGAGGATATTTGGCAGTGCTCTTGCTGAGCTGGCCAGGTTACTACGGCGTTATGTGGTTGTACTTCAGTGAGCAACCAGAAACGGCAACACACGGGCACAGCACCTGCACAGCCACGCTGGGGACACCATTTAGGGGCCTCCTCTGTTACAGATCAATTTCTTTAGCAAGAGAGAAGAAAATATTAAAAAAAAAATATTTCAAGAGCTTTTTAGTGTTCTCAGAGGTGTGGAGGATAAAACTTCAAGGTGCCTTCATCGAGCCTACACAGTAGGGTAGTGGGGAGTCAGAGCTCTGCCGTGGTAAACACCTGCTGTCCATTGTGCTTTTGATCCAGCCTTCAACATTTGACCCAGCTTTTTAACAACTGGTGAATAATTCTGGGTAACAACTGAGCAGCACAACATTTCTGTCATCCTTGTTCCCACTTTGGCAGGAGCGAGGCTGCTCGTGTGCCGGAGGGGTGGGATGCTCCTGGCCAGTTCTCAGGCTCCCCATCCACGTGCTGGTGCCCGCACAGTCAGTTCTGGGTCTCTACATGAGTGCAGCTTTTATTTCCACCCTGCACGTCCTTTTGGGGTTTGCCTTTCTTGCCTCTCCACCAAACCTGTGAGGGACAAAGGCAGGTGAAGGCAGAGGTGAGCAGGAGCAAGGATGGAGGGGAGTGGATGCCAACAGGATGAAGCTCCTGGTCGGATTTGTTGGGTGTAAAACTTGATGCACTCTCTGGGGCTGAGGTGTGTAGGACAAGGGGCATCTCCAGTGCAAACCCACGAGTGGGGAATGCAGTGCAGCTCCTGGAGCAAAGCTGTGCTCGAAGCAAATCTGCTCTCTCGATCCTCTGGTGCTCCCTAGTTAGCCCTGCCCCCTCCCAGTGCCCTGTATTTATGTTTCCAGATAATAATGATGTGATGTGGCTGGCAGAGTAATTTAAATAATTGGATATTATCTTGAGAAGCAAGCACCTAATTAGATCAAAATAAACCGAGAACTGAAATTTTCATCTGTTTCTAATAACCCTTTACCTATGTACAGTGTTGCTGCCACGACAGAGGTTGCGTTATTCCCACCCTGTGTGTACCTGGAGCTCACCAGTGGTGGATGCTCCTGGAGAAGCAGAGAGCTTGGTGGGTTTTGGCCCAGGCCTGGTGACTCCTGCCTGGTTCCACAGAGTATTTTGGAGTCATCTTGTTGTGTTTGCCCCTTGTGTAACCAGTGAGGTTCAGAGTTAGACCACAGAGCTCCAGAGATGAAAGGCTCAAAGGAAGCCTGATCTTTGAACTTTGGTGTGAATTTCTCTAAGTGTTTCTAGGAGGTTATAATCTATTAATTTTAGTACATATGAGGAAGAGAAAGGTCAGATGTTCTCTGGCATTTGGTATCACCAGGACCATCTGAGCACATGGAGATGTTGCCTCTCCAGCACAGCAGCTTTAATTTAGTCCTGAGGAAAGGACTCCACTGCTAAAAGTTCACTCAAACAGTCTTGGTTTGGCTTTGGCAACTACAGCTGAAAGTGTCTGGTATTGAGAGAGTGGTTTGGAGTTGCCAGGATTTACAGCTAGGGGAAGAAAATGAGGGAGATGTTTCCTAGGCTTTATTTTTAGGGATTGGTTCGGTGTCTTTCTCCTGATGAGTTGCTCTTCCTCACACTTCTTCGTCCTCTTACTCAGTTGATTTATTTAAAGGTATGTCAGTGCTGGCTGAAATGAAACACTGTGCCTCCTCTTCCTGCTTATTGCTGACCGCTCCAATAATTCATTTTTTAGCTCATTAACTAAGAGGGGATGTGAGCAGTGGTCCTCCGGGGAGCTGCAGTGAGGTTAAGTGATCTACTGCTGACAACTCTGCTCTTGGACTGGCCTTCCTTGGGGGAAATGAAACCTCACCCAAGACAAGCCGTGGATCCCAGAAGTGAAATTGGGGCACCAGAGCAAGAATTGCAGTATTTATGTCTTGTTGTCAGGACCTGGGAGATGGATGCGAGCGGCGGAGCTGCAGCTGTCTCCCAGGAAAGTCCCCAGGACTTCCCATCCCAATTAAATGGGGTGTGCCAGAGATGTGGGGAGGATGTTTGTGGGCATTGGCTTTCTAGATGCTCATAGAAAAACAGCCCCTCTCTGAGGCCTGGGAGACTGTGCTTTTCCCCCTACCTCTGATCGTGTTCAGTTCTCTGCCCTGCAACCCAACTGCTGTGTCTTCCTTGTGCCCACTTTGTCCTGTTGAATGTCACTCGGGAGCTGATGTCAGGGACGTGCTGCCCCAAACGTCTGAGGCTTTTGGGACACCTTTATTTTGATTTGTAGTGTTTGCCATGTCCCCACCACAACCCTTGATGTGACTCCAGAGGTGGAAGTGGGCCTTAACAAATGGAGTCCTTTGGTGTCCTGCTTGGTCAAGAAGAATTAGGCAGGTTTTCTGAAAGGGGAAACTGGAGTGAGGTGAAATAACCCCTCAGGTGAGTGTAGCCCCATGTCACAGCCTGCTGCTGGTGGCAGGGTCCTCCTCTGCAGTATCTCCTGAGGGATTCCACATCTCCCTGGCTGCTCCCAGGCTCTGCACCACATGTCCTCTGGTTAAGGGATGAATCCTGACCAGAGCACCCAGTTAACGCAGAGCAGGTATGGGTGACGTGATCATACTGGGGAGTGCCTTAAGGAAGGACCTCTTGCATCCTCTCCATCCCTAATGCTGGTGGCTGTATGTTCCCCTTCCTGTTCCATTGATTTTTAAAGGCTTCTCTGGTCTTTTCCCAGCCCTTTGAGACAGCAGGATAAACCTGAGCAGGGCTGGAGCATCCCTGTCCCTCTTTCTTGCAGCCTTGCAAGAGCATCAGGACTGCCCATGAGACACCCGGCAGATGTGAAGTTGGTGCTGGTGAATTTGTGAAAGGCCCTGCCTGAACTGAGCACTTACTCACTGTGTCTTGGTGCATGTCATGGTGCCACTATTGCAGTTTAAGGTGAATTGGGATTGGAAGTGACAGACTTGTGTCAAACAGCTTGTTTCCTAACACAAAAAAGGCCTTTTTTTTGGAGCCACGGTGGTCACAGCAACCAGTGCTCTGACAGGAGCCAAAGGTTCCTATCACTGCAAAGATGGTCTGGGGGAAAAGGGGTTTATTTGCTGGGTCTTGACTAGGCTAAAAAAATTCACTGAGTAGCTGTTAAAGTACATTTTGCCGTCAGAATGTATGGACATAAGAGAAATAGATGCCCAAAGCCCTGATGCAGGTGAGCAGCACGGGTTGAGTCACTTCAGTTTCCCATGTCAGGGGATGTTTTGGTTCCACTGTCAGTACCTCTGTGTCTATTTATAAACCATATGAGATATTTGCTAAACATCCCTGAAAATAATCTGGATGGGTACTGGAAATAGAAGTGCTGCAAGAATGCCCATCTTATTGTAGATAATTTCATGCTGCTTTATCCTTTTCATGGCACTAATTCTGGTTTGTGTTTTTATCTTAAAAACAAAACCCATTAATTAAAGATTCTGATAACAGAACTCCTTTTCTTCCTCCTCTCCATGTGGAATACCTGCACTGATACTCTGGTTATCAGATCCTGCCATCAGAGGTTAATTTGCAACTCCCCAAATGGGTTGTGGAGTTTGGGGGGTTTTTTTTTTGGTGTGTCTTTCAGCCTGCGGGAGTCACTCAGAGGTTTGATGTACAAGAAGTGCTCTGTGTTAATTTCTGTTTGCACTTTTGCTCGGAATAAAAGCCCTGGACCTGTTTGTGGGGTGAATTGTGGTCAGGATAGGGAAGCGCAGGCTTTGGGAAGCTGTGCCTGAAAGCATCCAGGCAGGTCAAAGCAAGGTCACTCCACATGTCCCAGGAAATGATGCAAAACTAATCCAGATTTGCTGGTGGAAGGGGCTGTTTACATAAGTATTTAAAAACAGATTAGGGCTAACCTGACACTAGATTACTGGGAGCAGTGTAAACACGGCTGAAAGGCGTAAACAGAGCTTGGCCTTTTGTACTCCAGAGGAGAGAATCTGTCACCAGGACCGTGTCCCCTGGCTCAGGTGATGTCTGTGGTTTGCACAGGCTGAACAGATCACCTGAGGTACCTCTGAATGGTACTTTGTCTGGGGCTGGATCTCTCACATCCGATAATTGTATGGTAATTTCTTTAATGGCAGGTGGAGGGGCTTGTTTGTAGTCCTTGTTCTCCTGTAACCTGAGAGCACTCAGAAAGCTTTTGATAGTTCTTTGATATATCAGGAGGCAAAGGCGCTTCAAAGTATTGGTTTGCTGGTTTGAATTTTGGATAAACAAACAGAGGAACCATCCATGTGCCTTTGGAAACATTACTCAGCTTGGAGAAGGACAAAGCACCCCTGTTTGGATACTCTGGTCTGACACAGAGAAATGAGGTGTGTGTTTTTGTAATGTGTTTTCCAGCCCAGCCTTGAGATGGGACCAGCCTGCCTGTTGTGTCTTTGGTCTCTGTGACTCTGAGGGCTCTTGCCGGGCCTGGGGACAGCCCAGGGTTTTTTAAGACCTCCTGACTGTTGTGATCTTCGAGCCCCGTGGGCACAGCATCCATCCAGGAGGGCATTGGGCACTGCAGTAACACAGCCCAGCAGCAGTGAGGTGGGCAACACAGACACTGCTGTGAGCACAAGGCTCGGGCGAACTCTTCCTGTGAGGGCTTCCTTGCCACCAGTTCCAGTGGGGAAATAACATTCCTGTTGGTCAGGCACTGCCTGCTGCAGCACCAGGTGAGAGTGACCTGTCTGCTGAAGCACCAGGTGAGAGTGACCTGTCTCCTCTGGCTTCTCTAGGGAAGAAAAGGAGCTCTGGATCCGCGCGAAGTACGAGCAGAAGCTCTTCCTTGCCCCGCTGCAGTGCCTGGAGCTTTCCCTGGGCCAGCACCTGCTGCGGGCCACAGCTGAGGAGGACCTGCGGGCTGTCATCCTGCTCCTGGCCCACGGCACCCGGGACGAGGTCAACGAGACCTGCGGGGACGGCGACGGGCGCACGGCGCTCCACCTGGCCTGCCGCAAGGGCAACGTGGTGCTGGTGCAGCTGCTCATCTGGGTAAGGGCTGGGCTGTGTCCTGGGACGTGTCCTGGGCCGTGTCCTGGGCAGGGCATCCCTCTCCTGCTCCTGGAGGGATGGCAGGGACCATGTGCTGGCACGGGGCGTTCCTCGCTGCACGCTCTCCAGAGGCAGTGTCAGGGTGGTAGGGTGTGTTTGTGCCTGTCTTCTCCTCGATGGAGGGGGAAGGAGAGTGTAGGCGAGGAAGGAGACATGCCCTTAGCTGGGAACGCCTCTGGGGTGGATTTTATTCCCTTCCCCTAGAACCCTTTCTGTGTCCGGCTCAGTGCTGCTGTGCTGGCGCTGTCAGGCTGGAGTCCTGCCTGCTCCCTCTTGTCCCTGTCCCTATCCTGCCTTGAGCCCCACCTTGCCCCTTCCCCACTCTGCCCCATCCCTACCCTGTCCCTTCCGCACTCTGCCCTTTCCCCACCCTGTCCCTTACCTATTCTGCCCTTTACTCACTCTGCCCTT
>VXAU01004331.1:264122-274696 GCA_013399695.1 Formicarius rufipectus | reverse complement strand
AAAAAAAAAGAGCTTTAGCTGCACTTGGAGATTTCCCGTGGCCAGAGGAGGTTCAGTCACGTAGGGAGAGGAGTAGAGGTGGGAATGCAGATACGGGCTTAGACATGATCTCTGGCACTGTACTGTAGTATAATTAGATTATATGGGGTTGGAATAGCTTCATCTTTTATATTTGTATGGAGATCGGGGAAAATGAAGTACTTTGTAGTTTCTAGTGTAAAGTAGAAGTAGTGGAGACAAGCACAGATTTCACAAGGGGGTCCCCAAGGGGCCCTTTCCAAACGTCTCGGGGAGCCGCCTTTGCACCTTAACAGGGATGGTTATTGGTTTTTATTAGTTGGTCATTGGTGAAATGGTTGTTTAATGGGTTGATTAAATGGTCGTTGTTGGTGGAGGGACTCAAGGGAGAGGAGGGGAGTGTTGGGGACCAAACCTGGGGCAGCTTGGCTGGGCCAGAGACAACTTGCCCACCTCCATGTCATTGCCAAGCATCTCCCTCCCCCCTCCAGAGGCTGCTCCAGCGATTCTTAGGTGGGGTCTCTGGCTGTTGGATCCTCAGTTCCACATCTTCTGTTCTTGGTGATTTGTGGGTAAAATGTATTGTGTAGAAAACCCGTTTTCGGATGTCCCTGTGTTTGAGTCGTAGCAAGAAAAAGTGAAAATGCTCCAGATCAGAGTTCTTTTCAAGGCAGAAAAACAATAAATCACCCCAAATTAAGAGGTTCTGCAACGAGTTTTGAGTTCTTAAATTCTAAGCTACCAAAAAGAAGGTTGGTTTGAATGGTTTTATTAGAAAATAATCTCCTGTTAGAAAAGAATAATAGAGATCATAGAGGAAAGCGTTCAAAGCTGTAGGTGGGTGGATTTGTTGATTTAGGATACTCCAGGTTTTGCTTTGTTGTTTAGACTGGGCCAGTTTTTGGAGCAAATGTTGGGTGGTCTCATCTCAGGACAGTTTACCTTGAGTTGACTGAATCTGCCTCACACTTAGAAGGGTTTTGGCCAGGATTTTGAGGAGCTGTGAATAGTTCATGTTTTGAGAAGGCAATTGCATGATTTTTGAAAGTAGAAGGTTCTTTTGGGTGTTCTTTTAGAGCCATCTTCAGCCTCAAATCACCAAGCATGTTTCTGGTCACCTTGGCCCCATGTTTCATTTCAGGGGGTACGTGAGTGGAAGTGACNGTGGGTGGGGGATGCTTTTGGGGGTCTCACGGCATGCCTTGGGGTGATGACCACGTCGCTTGCTGGCAGTGAAGGCACCATCAGCTCTTCTGTGTACGCCCCGTTTCCCACAGCCAGCTGGGGTGGGATTGGTGTTCCTTCTGAGGTAGCTGGAAACACTTCCCTGGTCCTCGTGAATTACAGGGTGTAAAACCCCTCAAACACACAACTTGGCCATGGCTGGTCTGTGCTGAAGGAAAACCTCAAGCTCGTGCAGGACTGGCAAAGGGTTTTGGTGCTGAATGTGGGATGTTATTTGGCAGCTGGATCCCAAACCCAGGGATGGAGTTGGGCTGGTGAAGTGCAGTGGAGGTGCTCTCAGGGGTGGAGGTGGTGTATCACTGAGCACACGTGCTTGCACTTGGTGTGTGTGTGTGTGCCTGGATGTGCTGTCCATGCTGGTGGTGCTTGCTGTGGGGATGGACGTGCACACACCAGCCACGACCCACGGCTGGAGCCGAGGTTGCAGCTGGATGTTCCTGAACAGGCACATTTCCCAGCTGGAGTCAGACCAGCCAAGTGTTGTCCCCACCATTTCTACACTTGCCTTGGTTCATAGTCCTGTCAGGGAGAATCCATAGGGAGAGGGCAGGTCTGGCAGGACAGGAAGGGGGTGTGGGGGGGACATGGCTGAGTGTGCAGAAATGATGGGAGGATCTTTCATTTTCCCCTCCTTCAGTTGCTTTGAAATGCTGTGGAAAGCCCCTCCACGCNCAACTTTGCTTGTGGATGGATAAAATACAGATGTTTTTGTGCATTTCAGCAGTTTTAATCTCTTCATCTCTCAGTGTGTGCCCATCTCCAGGTCCCTGGGGCACAGCTTTGGTTTGCAGCTGGTCCTGTGGCAGGCAGAGCCTCAGCTTCCCTCGGCCAGGAGCTCTGGGGGTGTGTTCAGCTCCCAGGACTGACTGTTCTGCACTGCTTCAGAGCTGGTGACTTNGGCCATGGCTGGTCTGTGCTGAAGGAAAACCTCAAGCTCGTGCAGGACTGGCAAAGGGTTTTGGTGCTGAATGTGGGATGTTATTTGGCAGCTGGATCCCAAACCCAGGGATGGAGTTGGGCTGGTGAAGTGCAGTGGAGGTGCTCTCAGGGGTGGAGGTGGTGTATCACTGAGCACACGTGCTTGCACTTGGTGTGTGTGTGTGCCTGGATGTGCTGTCCATGCTGGTGGTGCTTGCTGTGGGGATGGACGTGCACACACCAGCCACGACCCACAGCTGGAGCCGAGGTTGCAGCTGGATGTTCCTGAACAGGCACATTTCCCAGCTGGAGTCAGACCAGCCAAGTGTTGTCCCCACCATTTCTACACTTGCCTTGGTTCATAGTCCTGTCAGGGAGAATCCATAGGGAGAGGGCAGGTCTGGCAGGACAGGAAGGGGGTGTGGGGGGGACATGGCTGAGTGTGCAGAAATGATGGGAGGATCTTTCATTTTCCCCTCCTTCAGTTGCTTTGAAATGCTGTGGAAAGCCCCTCCACGCATTTTTTTCTCAGTATCCAGAAATCCATCTGGATTCTCTGCTGTATCTGCTGAGCTCATTTTGCTAATCCATGGGGGGAATTGCATGTCCCCATCCTCTGAAAGCACACGGCCCTTTGCTCTGTGGAAGTTCCAAGTTTCCGGGGTTCCGGATGCATTCGGTCCAGCTCTCTTTTACTGTCAGTGTCAAGAGCACCTTTCACTTGTGGACACGTAACTGGTGCACAAACTGAAGGGGTATTTGGGAGAGGAGTGTCTTCAGAACACCAAGGGACTTGTTTGGTGTAGGTGGTGCCTTTGGACTTGGATTGGAACTGCCAGGAGCTTGATTGTGCAGCTCCTTAAACCTCTCGGCTTCAGTGGGGTCTGAGTATCCCAAAAGCAGAGGTGGCAGAGCTGGGCTGTGTGCTGGCCTGTCTGAGGGCAGACTTTGGGCCCTGGTCCCAGCCAGGGCATGGTTTGAGGCTCAGTCTAATGGGCACCTTTCCTTGGGGAAGCGGATGCGTACGCTCTTCTCTTTTCCTTTATTCCTTAATAACCTGTGACTGCCTGCAAAGGCTGGATTTTACATTCAGCCCCCACGTCTTTCAGGTTCTTCTGCTTTGTGGTGTTTGTCTTTCTGGTTGGGATGGGGAGAAGGGAGCCCAAGTGAGGAGGGGCACCCAAGACCTCTGCTCGGGGTAGGGGCAGGAGGTCCCTAGCACATGGCAGGCTTTAGAGCAAGTTTGGGGTTGTTGGGGGTTTTTTGTTGTTGTTGTTGTTTTCTGTTTCTGTAAATAATAATGTACAAATGATGACAAGACAGTGTGGAAATTCTAAAAAAAAAATGGAAAAAAAAAAGTCTTTTGTTGTTGTTTTTATATTACCTCATTCAGCAAGTTTGTTTTACAATGACTCAATGATGCTTTATTTATATTGTTTGTACTGTAATTAAACCAATTGACAAACATTTCACTTTGCCTGTTGTTTCATATGATTTGGGTTTGATTAAGTATGCCAGTTTGTATTATGTTCCCCTTTCCTCTTTCTCCGCGTTGAGATTTTTTGTGTCAGCTGTACAGTATTCTGAATAATTAAAAAAAAAAATAATAAAAAAAAAAGAACAAAAAGTTGTAAAGTACTGCAGAGAGAGGCTGCTATATTATATAGGTCTCTTTCTAATAAAGACAAGAAAACTTGTTGGTTGCAGCTTGTTCTTTGCTTGAGTCTTTGTCGTGTTATTGAGCTACACCTGCCCTGGCCCTGCTTCCTCCTCCTGGTAATGATGAGAGCCTGTCACTCCTGCCAGCAATAAAGATGAAGGATTGTCCCAGACCTGCCACGTCAGAAGAGCCAGTAATGGTGCAAATTGATAAATTAAAAAGCAATAAGTCAACCCCACCGTAATGGTGTATATCTAAGAGTTCTGAAAGTGCTTGTGAAGTGAATGACAGATGTCCCGGCCAAAAATATGTGAGCTTTCATTAAAAACAGTTATTCTCCCCAAGGAAGAGAGGGTAGTAAATGTTGCACCTTGGCTTTAAGAGTCTCTGGAGGGGATCCAAGGAATTAGGCCAGTAACAGTTCCATCTGTATCAGCTAAATTGGTTGAAATGATCATTTAAAGTAAGAATAATAAAACATCCTTAAGGTCATGATGTGGTATGGTCTAATCACTTCTTTAATCCTAGCTCTCGATTCTGCTTCTCTGAGCAGCCCCTGAGCAATGGGCACCTGAGTGACAGCTATTTACAGGTTTAAAGGCCTTGTCCCAGGTACATCCCCAGAAGGAATCAGGAATCCGAGGGGGCTCAAGGAAAAGACAAACTCCTGCCCTGACACTGAAGGTTGAAGGTGGGATGGGGAGGGAAGTGAGAGGTGGTGGGTTTGCACTGGAGCCCACTGGGAACTCTGCAGAGGGGTCCCTGCCTGGATCAGTGTCCAGGGGGTGGCAGAAGGATTTGTGGTCCCAGTGGCTGCAGAACAAAATTACAGGAGGGTGAGGGAGCAGTGTGGGACCAAGGTGGGTCTGTGGAGAGTATCAGGGAAAATTCAGCAAATCTGCATTAGTGGGGGGTTAAGCAACACTAAACAGATTTAAAGATCTGTAAGGGCACCATGCAGTGAGACAACCAGTGCTGTGGGTTTGCTGCGTGTGCTTGTCCCACCTCACACAAAACACAGAAATTAGCTAAGTTCAATGATGAGTGGAGGTGGGAGGAGTGTGGAATCTCCCTCCAAAAGAGACCCAAAGCAAGGGATGTGATAAAAACAGACAAGCAGTGAAGAAGCAGCAGATTGGGGATCTCCCTTTCCCTGGCCTTGCACTCAACACTGTGCACAGGTGATTGCACCAAGGGCAGCACTGTCAAAACCAAGCAGGATGTGTCACAGGACCTCACTGCAGCTGGATCTTGCTCAGGAGAACACCTGGCCAAGGTTGGGAAGGTGAGTTTGCATCTCCACCGTGTGAGCGGGGCTGCCACAGGATGGGATCTGGGGTTTTGGGGTTCATCTTTTACTCCTGCTCATGCCTCAGCCTAAATATGTCCATTCCTGGGGTTGTTGTCTGCCCCAGCCAGTGTCCCCTCTGTGGGGTGCTGTTGGCTCTGTCCTGTCACGGGCATTTGGTTGGGGTTTGGAGGAACTTTCCTGTTCCTTTTTCTTCTCCTCAGTTCTCCCCAGCGCTCCAGGGAGGCTGGAGCAGCACTGTGAGGGATGAAAAACAACAGGACTGCCTGTGGATGTTAGGTTTTTTTCTTTTTTGGGGGTGGAATGGCTGTTTTGTGAGGCAGCAGCCACATTCCTCTGTTCCTGAAAGCCTTTCCCACCCCGTTGAACCCCATCCCACGTCCAGCCAGCACCCACACAGGGGGGAGTGTTTTCTGTTCTCCCCTTCTGCATTTGAACCGTGAACTTCGAACATGGGAGAACTTGTTTTGGGTTCCCCCTGGGTGTCAAGCTGTAGTAGTGCTCTTTTTTTAGGAATCATCTGTCCCTCCCCTCCTTTGCTCTTCTAAAGGGGTGTGGGGTTTGATTTTGTGCTGGGCATGGCTGGCTGCTCTCTTTCTGTAACAACCCTCCTAAGATCTGGCTTCTCCTGGAAGATCCTGGTGCTGAGGGATGGTGGAGCACATTTAAGGATGTCTTTCATGCCCACATTTCTCACTTTACCCCAAGCCCACCCCCAGGTACCCCTGAAATGCTCTCAGCTGGTGGCATTCACTGATACCTTGGAAGCAAAGAAAGTATCCTACTGCAAAGCAACAGGGGTCAGAAAGAGGTTTTGAAGGAAAACTATTGATTCCCATAATGGGAGTAGGGGGAACATCCACTTTTTTTTTTTTTTTTTGAGAAAAGAAGCAATTCCTAAAATGAATTGCTCTGTTGCTCTGCCACAAGGCCTTGCTGTGCATTTCCACCCTTGCTTACAAAGGGTTGACTTTGATGGATGCTGGGAGCACCAGCTCTCACACCAAACCTTCTCCAGAGCCCAGAAGCCCATGTCACTCATGCCTAGAGTCACTTGATGACCTGGTGGCACCCAGAGGTGCTGCTCAGACACTTGGTGTTGCCCTGATTGGGCAAACCCAGCAGAACTTTGGGCTGGGGAGCAGGATGTCCCACACCAAGGTTTCCTAAGCCCAGCACCACCTGCCTTTGAGGTCACCCTTCTGCCCTTGTTATTCTGTTCATGTGATGGATCTCAGGCAGGTGATGTTTGCAGGAAGAAGCATTTTTTTTTCTCAGTGAAGCATCCCAATTCCCACCTGAGCAACGGTGGGAGACTTTGGAGAATCATTCAGGTTGGAAAAGACCTTTAGGATCATTGAATCCAAACATAAAGAGAGAGCACAGCTTGCAGGAGGTACCAAGAGGGCCCAGTAGGGAAACGTGGCCACTGGTGAAACCACTGGAGGTGCAGTGGGAAAACCACCAGCCCACGGCAGGCTGGGAATCCCACCAGGCACTCACTGATCTCCCCTAATGTCCAGTAAAACCTTAATTGCCCAATCAATGCGGTCACAGGAACCACGCTCGGTGTGCCGGCAATTAGCACGTCTTTATTCGCATTCTGCCCCCTCCCATCTCGGCTCCCCGACTTTTTGGGTTTCAGGCTGGGACACTCCCGGGGTTTGCCGAAGGGAGAGGAGAGCCGGAGGTGATGCTGCGCCTTAGGGCAGGAGGGATGGAGGGATGCGGAGCTGCAGGACCACCTGCAAGGCTGTCCCGGTGCTCAGGGTTGTCTCTGGGCTCCCAGGGAACACTCCGAGCCCTGGGTGTGCTCAAGCCTTTTGGTGCTGCTGACACCAGGGGCTGCGAATGTCGCTCAGCTAAAGAGAATCTCCTGATCCCCTTTTGCAGCAGAAAACGGTCGTTTTCGTGCTGGAGCGAACAGTTCACATCATTTCGGAGGATTAGTGGAAATCAAAGGCCAGAAATTTTGATCTAATGAAGCAAGGGCTGCGATTCCAAGCAGCCTCCGACTGCCAGAGGAAGGGTGAGGCAGAGAGAAAAGCGTCCTGCCTGATGTGCCCATTGGCAGCTGGGGGAAGTGCAGCAGGAGGGGAGACAGAGGGCTCCCAAATGCCGAAACACCTCATCCTGCGGAGCTGCCAGCGTCGTGTTGTAACCCCACCTCTGCTTCGGACCACGCAGGGCATGGTACATCTACTTTGCAGGCGAAATGGAACCACTGAGAGCCCTTGGCCCCTATGCTGGGATGAAGATGTCCATCGGCATTTTGGTGAGGTCCCCAAGCGCTCCCGGGGTAGCGGAGGGAGGAGCTGCACACTACGACAGGACAGGGTAGGGGGGAGCAGCCTGTCACAGCCAGAAAATAAAGTACAGCCACCCAGCCCTGTGTTGACCCCCCTGAATAAGCCGCCTTTGGAGGCATCCTGCAGTTTTCTGGAAGTCTGGGGGATGCCAGGGGTTGTGATGCCAGCCAGACAAACTGGGGCGTGACACAGAACGGGGCAAACCCCCCGCCAGGAGCCCCGGAGAGCGTGGGGACACCGAAGGCTGCTGGGCATCACCCCAGATGGATGAGTCTCCGGCTGCTGCTGAGGCAAGTGGATTTCAGCACCACCTTCCTTCCCACCCCCAGAACACTCCCCTCCTCTTCCTCCTCCTCCCTATCAGAGATGCAGCATCCACAGCTCCCGCTCTGCAGATCCAACTGGTAATGACCGGGCTGATTGACTGCAGATTTCCCTGTAACTGAGCTTAATTAGCAAGCTAATCAGGTCTGGAGATGGTTCCAATTTATTTATTGGCTGATGTCTGCCACTAATCGGCCTGGCCAGATAATACTGGCAGCGCTGAGCTTTGTGCCAGGTGAACAAATACATCCGACTCCATCCTTTCCGGCACTGGGCGCTGGCATCCCGAGCTGGGCTGAGGGCAGGGGGGCACCCACAGCACCCCCTCCCTGTGCCGTGAGGGCTGAGCACCGTGCCCAGCTCAGACCAGCTCTGGCTCACCGGGAGGAGGATGTTTGCAGGCAAGGATAGAAGAGGAGCGTGTTCTTTGCACATAACAGAGCTCAAACACCCAAAATAGTCCTTGTGGCAGGGACGAGGCATCCAAAGGCAGTGTCGTCCATGGGTCGCCTTCAGAAGAGGTGACCCTGAGCAAGCCTCTTACAACTTGCACTTCTTAGGTCCCTCCAGCTGCAGGAAAGAGATTTAAAAGAGGATTTTATTTTGCTTTAAAAAAAAAAAAAAAAAGGAAAATTTTTCTGGATTTTTCTTTTTCCCTGGAATGGCTGGGAAGGTGCTGTTAGTGTTCCCTGGGTGCTGGAGCATGATGGAGGATGCCTTGAGTGAAGGCAAGGGGAGCACTGGTGGAGTGGCAGAGCCTGTCTCACTCCCCTGGGGAGCAGGGAAGGAGGACTTAGAGCATGAGGGAAAACTCTCTCCCTTGGCTGCTGCCCCTCCAGGTGTCCCACCAATCTCTGGATGTGGGACAGAGATGTGTGTGTGGGATGGCAAGAAGCAAAGGAAGGAAGGGACTGGATTTCCACACCTTCATCCCCTGCTGTAGTGAGGAAGCAAAGGGAAGGGAGGCAGGATGGAAAGGGAGACATGGCAAAACAGCTGGAGAAGGCACTTGTATGGCAGAAACCCACTCTTGGCTAAAGCATCTCTTCCCTGAAGGCGTCCAGCCCTGAGCTGATGACTTGGAAAAGGACAGAGAGACCCTCCCATGTCTTGTTAGTTGACTCTCATCTGTGGTGGTTCTCTATATTTGAAGGAGGGAAACAAAACAAAACAAAACACCCAGCTTTTATAATGAGTCTGCCTGGCCTGAGCTGCCCACATCGACCCTGTGAAGACACTTGTGGGCAGTAAGAGAGTCATTTCTGCATCTCCTCTCTCTGATAAGCCAGGAGGCAGGGGGGTGTCAGCCCATCCTGAGGGGCTGCAGACCCTCTCTGGACCTGGAACCTTGGTGACGAGGGGTGACAATTCCAGCGTGGGACTTTGCCAGGGCCAGCAAACAGTGGGGCCAGATGGAACATCTTTCTCTATCCATTGACACCCCATCCCTGGAAGTGTCCCAGGCCAAGTTGGACGGGGCTTGGAGCAACGTGGGCTGGTGGTAGGTGTCCCTGCCCATGGCAAGGGGTGGGATGGGATGAGCTTTAAGGCCCCTCTCAACCCAAACCATTCTGGGATTCTCAGGAGCTGTGGGGCATCCTGCCCTGGGGTTTTCAGGTGATGGAGCTGATCCATTCCAGGCAGGGAGATGGGGAATCACGAGCTGGATGAAGCCAGAAATCCCAAGAGGCAGGGGATGCTCATGGCACTGGGGGAGCAGAGGAAGGAGGGTGGGTTTCATCGCTGCAGCTGTGAAATCTCCTCTGGAGAGGGTTATTAGAGGGAGTAATTGGGATCACCTTACTTTACAAATGTTACTTTGCAGAACGAGGCAGGAAGACAGATAGATCTCAACTATTATTCATTAAGGAAAGTCCTTTATAAATCCCAAATTAACAATTTCTCTTAGAGAGAGAGTTCCTATTACCCTCCTTTCACAGGAACTTATTGCCGCTTTGGAAATGGGGAAATATGAAAATAATTGGGGAGGGGGGAGAAATAGCAGCCATGGGCTTAGGAGTTGAGCATCTGTTTAAAAAAAAATACAGCTGTGTGTCTGAAAAATGACCATTAGCCTAATTCAGAGGGGCAATGTTTTTGACAGATACTCTCAGACCAGGGCCATAACAACGCTCAGAAAAGCCCGAGTGGCTTCTTAGCAATGAAGAGGCTATTTGTAAATGTTCAGGGCTGCACGGCACAGCTACAGGTGGGGAGGGTTTGCAGCTCTCTGCTCTCATCCCTCCTCTCTGTGCAACGGGAGGAGTGATGGGCATGGGGGCAGAAAGCTGCTCTTACTGGTTGGACTGGGGAACTCTTTGCATTGGGCCTTGCCATTGGGGCTGTGCAGTGATTTAAATATTTTGGGGGGTGTTGCTGCATACTGAGGGTCTGTCCTGGTGTTTGGGGAGGGGAGAGTTTCACTCCAAATCCTTGTGGTTTTTTGGGTGAAAAACACCAAGAAGACTTTTTTTTTTTTTTTTTTCCCCAAGCAGTGGGTGAAAACCAAACAGTTATTGCTACTTGAAAAGTCTTATGTGCCTTCCAGGTTTGATGCAGGGCATAAAATTTAGGCAGAAGGGTGGCCAGGTGATTTTCATAGAGGAGTTGGGGGTGGGCTGTGTATTTGACAAGGTGCATTCCCCTCAGCTGCCAAATTTTGGGGTGATGGGACATGCTCTGGGGACGCTTCAGGGATGTGTGCGAGAGGATTTGGGGTAAAGAGATGTTGCTGTTGCCCAGGGAAGCCGACTGGTTCATTTTGAGTTGAGGCTGCCAGCAAAAAAAAAAA